>CM061920.1:206996748-207284519 GCA_031002005.1 Vandiemenella viatica
AAGCTACTCGACTAGTTGCTCCCATAAGTGCCTACCCTGCGTCCCACGTGACTCGGCAATACCAGGGTTACCTATAGCCACTGTAGAGGCGTTTCTCGGAGTTCTAAGAGAACCGGGAACGTGACAGTAGGAAATTTCTGGTGTCAGGTGTGGGGTCTTGAACCCAGTATAGTGTGACAGGAATAAATATTTTGGTGTCAGATCTGCGGTCTTGAACCCTGGATAGTGTAGCAGATGAAGTCAATTTTTCTGCTGACAGTTGTGGAGCGTAGACCTCTAGATATAACAGGGCAAATGATCTACATCTACATCTACATATATACTCTGCAATTCACAAAATTGTGGGTGGCAGAGGGTGCTCAGCACCAAAGCTAATCTCTTTGCTGTGCATTCCAATCCCTAATGGTACGAGGGAAAAAAGAATTCATATAAGAATCAGTCCGGCACCTTATTTCTCTAATTTTATCTTTCCTGTCCTTCCGACTCAAATAGGTTGGTGGAAGAAGTATTTCACTACACTCATGAGTGAAAGTTGGAGTACGCATGTTTTCCAATAAGTTTAAACGAAACGTATGTCGTCTATCTACCAGAGACTCCCAACCTAATCTACTAATCAGTTCTGTGACGCTTTCATAAGGACTGTAGCAAGCGGTCACGAATCGAGCGGCTCTTCTCTGTACTTTCTCTATACTTTCGATCAATCCCTTACGAAACGGGTCCCAAATGGCACAACAATAATCCAAATGTGGACGCACAAGAGATTTGTACGCTATCTCCTTTGTTTGTTCATTACAATTTTTCAAGATTCTACCTATGAATCGCAGCCTAGAATTTGCTCTACCTACTAAAGAATTAATGTGTATGTCCCATTTCATGTTCCTTTGTACTGTTACTCCCAAATATTTCATAGAATCGACCATATCAATAACTGTAATTGTTTAACTCGTATTTCTGAACAATCGGATTCTTTTTGTTAGTTATGCTCATTGTCTTGCACTTTTTACAGTTTAGAGTAAGTTGCCACTCAGCGCACCAAGCCAAAATAACATCCAGATCGCGCTGAATTTCTAAGCAATCGGCCAAAGTTCTTACTTCCCTAGTAAATAACCGCATCATCAGCAAACAATCTAAAAAGGCTTTTCACTTTGTCTCCGAGATCGTTTATAAAAATTAAGAAAAGAAGTGGTCCTATTACACTTCCTTGAGGTACACCCGATGTAACATCTAGATTAGAAGAACTTTCTCCTTCAACGACAACATACTGCGACCGACCAGTTAGAAAATCCTTTATCCATTCACAAAGCTGATCCGATATACCGTACGCTCGGAGCTTCGCTAAAAGGCGGTTGTGTGGCACAGAGTCAAAGGCTTTCTGGAAATCTAAAAAAATTGCATCTACTTGTGAACCTGTATCGATAACTTTCATTACGTCGTGTGTAAATAGGGCCAGCTGTGTTTCACATGACCTTTTCTTCCGAAATCCATGTTGATTTGTTGTAAGCAAATTATTATAATCTAGAAAATTCATAATGTTCGAGCATATAATATGCTCCATAACTCTACTACAAACAGATGTTATAGATATGGGACGATAGTTCCCAGTATCACTTCGATCACCTTTTTTAAAAATCGGAGTTACTTGTGCGATTTTCCAGTCTGAAGGTACTTTTCGCTCTTCTAATGATTTACTGAAATATATCAGACAGAAATGGCCCGATTCTGCAGCATACCTCTGAAAATACTCTTACTGGAATTCCATCCGGGCCCGGTGCTTTCCCCCACTTCAGGAGCTCTAATTGCTTAACGATACCTGCAGTATCTATTCGTAATGATTCCATCACCGACTCGCCACGGCGTGGGAAAACGGAATACTATCCTTATGTTCATTGTAAATGAATTTTTGAATACAGTATTTAGTACGTTAGCTTTATCGCGGCTTTCATTAACCTCGGAACCTTCACGAATTAGTGCTGGAATATTGCTGTTGGTACAATTAACTTTTCGTACATACGACCAAAATTTCTTTGGGTTTTCTGTGAGACTCTTAGAGAGAGAGTTGGAGTGAAAATCGTTAAAGGCCTCGCGCAATTACATTCTTAATACGTCCTCTTAAATCAGCTAAGGTTTCTAAATCGCTGCGACACCCCCTTCCTTCTTGAACGTGCAGTGTATTTTCCTTTGTTTTTTGAGTAATTCTTTTGACTTCGCATGTGTACCACGGTGGATCATTCTCTCCCTTTTATTGTCCGCTTTGGTATATGTATTTCCATGCCTTCCCTGACTATATGTATAAAAACGATGCCATATCTCTTCAACGGTGTCCCTTTGTGACTTGAAGTTATGGTATTTATTCCTCAGGTAGGTTCTAAAACACTCCTTTGAGGCCTTACTAAATTTGTATACACATCCGCCCTTTTTTCCTTTTTCGCTCTGGTCATTAATTTGATAGTCGCAATTACCGCTTTGTGATCGCTTATTCCTGTGGTCGTTGAAATGTCGGTGAATAATTCTGGCCTGTGGTAACTAGCAAGTCTAAAATATTTTCGCTACCGTTATGACACCGCGTAGGTTCATTAACTAGCTGCTCGAGATGATTATCTGACAACAAATCGAGAATTACTTCAGAAGCTGCCTTATCCCTGCTACCTGTGATGTGAACGTAATTACGCCAGTCAATATAAGGCAGATTGAAGTCGCCTCCTAGAATCATAGCATGATCTTTAAAACGGCTAGCTATACTATTTACATTATTTCTTAACTCCTCGACGATAGCTATATCCGAATCAGGTGGACGGTAGAAGGCACCTATGATGAGTTTTGACCCAGCAACGTTGAGTTTAATCCATATGATTTCACAGTTCGTATCGACGTCTATTTCATTACATGGGAGAAATTTACTAACAGCTATAAATACCCCACCTCCATGAGAATGTAATCTGTCTTTACGAAAAACGTTCATGCTATCTTTAAAAGTTTCGGCGGAACTTATTTCCGGTTTCAACCAACTTTCTGTACCGATAACGATATCCGCTTCTGTACTGCAAATAACGCTTTCAAGTTCCGGTTGTTTATTACAAACGCTTCTACAGTTAATTACGAGAACTTTTAACTGACGAGATTCTTTTACGTTGCTCCTACATTCGGTGTTGTATCTGATTGGGTTGCCCGTAACTGAATTTCGTGTTTCGGGTCTTCCTCCCTCAGCCTAAAAAACCACCCAGTGCATTCCACACGGCCCCTGCCACCCGTGTAGCCGATTCACGTGTGTAGTGCACACCTGACCTATTAAGGGGAACCCTACAAGACCTCGACCCTATGGCGAAGATCGAGAAATCTGCAGATAATGTCATCACAGAACGTCGTAGTCTCTGGTTCAGCCCCTCAATACGGCTCTGAACCAGAGGTCCACAATCAACTCTGTCTACGATGCTACAGCTGGTTAGCTCTGCCGATATCTTGCGGTCACTGGCCACAGAGTTCACCCTTTCAGCCAGCCGCCGGAAGGAAGAGAGGATAACCTCCGACCCAAGGCGCCAGGCATCATTGGTGCCGACATGAGCCACAATCTGTAGTTGGCTACACCCCGTCCCCTCTATGGCATCCGGGATGGCCTGTTCCACATCTCGGATCAGGCCACCCGGAATACACACTGAATGGACGTTGGATTTCTTCCCCGAGGAATCCGCCATTTCCCTAAGGGGCTCTAATAACCGCCTAACATTAGAGCTCCCAACTACCAGAATGCCCCTCTGCGTTTGCTCAGACCTGGCGGGCTGGGGGACCGTCAACTCGCAGAATGACAATTGTGGTACTGAGTCAGCCTCCGACAATACATCAAACCGGTTGGACAGACGAACAAGATTAGCGTCTTGGCCTTTAAGCCTGTTCGACTGCCCCCGTGTGCGGCTTCGAAGTCTGGAAGCCATACGCCAGTCACCAACAGGCGACTGCGGCACAGCATCCAACACTTCAGCCTGGGTTGCAGGTACGACAGTCGATATGGGAGAATCTGTGATAGGCTTGGCTATATCAGTTTCCCCAACATCACATCTGCTGCAGCCTTTTACGGCAGCTTCCAGCTGTGTAACTTTCTCTAACACAGCTGCAAGCTGAGCGCGCAGATCAGCCACCTCAGCTCGCGTCTGCACACAGCAATCACAGTCCCTAGACATACTGCTTTTGAAAAACGCAAAAAGAAAGGAACAAAAAAAGTACAGAAAAAAGGAACAGAAACTCGAAATAACCTGGACTTCCTACAAAATATATACACTCGGAGATTGCACTAATCAAATCCCCACACGACTACAGATAAAATATAACAATAAAATACGCTACTGCACTCGGCAACTGTTCAAACGCTACTAACTAGTACTGTCTACAAAATGTAAACACTCAGAGATTACACTATTCAAATACCCACACCACTACAGATAAAATACAACAACAAATACGCTTCTGCACTCGCTGACTGTTCAAACGCTACTAACGACCACTGTTTACAAAATGTAAACACTCAGAGATTACACTATTCAAATACCCACACCACTACAGATATAAAAACAACAACAAAATACGCTACTGCACTCGCTGACTATTCAAACGCTACTAACTAGTACTGTCTACAAAATGTAAACACTCAGAGATTACACTATTCAAATACCCACACCACTACAGATATAAAAACAACAACAAAATACGCTACTGCACTCGCTGACTATTCAAACGCTACTAACTAGTACTGTCTACAAAATGTAAACACTCAGAGATTACACTTTTCAAATACCCACACCACTACAGATATAAATACAACAACAAAATACGCTTCTGCACTCGCTGACTGTTCATACGCTACTAACGACCACTGTTTACAAAATGTAAACACTCAGAGATTACACTATTCAAATACCCACACCACTACAGATATAAAAACAACAACAAAATGAAGTTTACAAGTGTCAATGTCGGAACTTGAACTCCAGCTAAGGCAACAGAGGGTTCTTACTGGTGGTTTCCGATGACAGCTATGGTTCTAAAGACCTAGAACAGAGAATTTCTGGTATCAGCTAGGAATGTAAAGCCCTAGGCCAGTCACACTATCCCTTTAGTAATTGCAGATTTTTGTGTTAGCTGGGGACGTTAAGCCCTAGTCAGAAACATGCAATTCATGGTAATTTTAGTGGTTTTTGATAGCGCGGTGCTTCTATCTACTGTATTTCATTTTCTGTATTCAAACAGCCCTCAGTCATGAATGGAGACTGTCGGCTGAGTCACTAAATAGGATTTGCTAGAGCAGAGGGTGGGCAGATGGTCAGGTGGTCGTCACACGCTCGTTGGAGGCATTGTTGCAGAACGGAGTCGCCCAGCAAAGTTAGCATCAAGCAACAGGCGCCACGACGTCAGAGCCAGCGCAGAGCCGGAGCCACAGCACGCACAAGAACGCTGACTGAAGACAACACGAGTTTCGCAGTCGCCAGCGGAAGCAATAGTCGACAAAACATCATGCGGTAACGTAGGCCAAATGCAAAAATTGTAATACTAAGTGTATGTAACTGTAATTGTGGAAGCGATTGCTACGAGATTAAAGTAGAAATAATGTAGCTGCAAGTGTGGAAGCACTTATTGCGAAGTAGAAATAATGTAGCTGCAAGTGAGAATCAGTAATAAGTAAAATGCAAAAGTTGTTGTAAAAGGAAGCAATAGTTTGGGGAGCCCACAAAGATGGCACCGGTATATTTCGTACTGTGGGAAAAAAAGTATTCCAAAAGGGTAAAATGGCCGCGAGTAATGAGCGAGCCCGTAAAAAAAATATATTATGGCGGCGCAAATGTGATAGGCACAGGAATATGGTTGGCAAAAGATAGCAGTTATGTTCGGAGAACTGCGTAGTGCTTTAAGAGGGCGGTTATGGGAACACCGCAGCGGGACTAGAGATCCCATTGTAGAAAGCGCGACTTTAAAGTTGTCGGGAAAATGCACAGAGGGAACTGTGTAAGTTATTTTCCGGTATAATATACTCCATTGCTGTAAGTTTTGCCCTGAGTTCTAAGAGAACAGGAAAACGCAACAGTAAGAGGCAAATATAAAAAAAAATGAAAGCGCAAGTAAAGGGGTCGCGTTGTGCGCAGATGGAACTGCGTAAAATGAAGTCATTGGCCGAAGTAGCGGCGTAGTTTAGTGTTGCTGTATTTCATAATTGGGAACAGTCGCCGCGAATTCCCAGAGAACACGGGGACAGCATGGTGAAGGAAAAAGTAATGTGAAGTCGTAAGATTTCGAGCGAAGGGAAATTTGTAATTACTATGTAAATAGAATTGGTGTGAGAAAGTCATAACAGGAAATAATAATTTATAAACTATATGTAGATATAGAAAACAGCCACAGATAGTAATAAAGTAAATGTAAGAATGGGCACAGATTGTAGTAAATGTAGAAATAAATGGTATATTTATGGGTAACTATTGTAGGAGGTATAGAAATGACAAGTAATTTATAAGATTGGTAGAAATTAACTTAGACGGATTTTAAGTGATACTTAATAGCTAACAAGAGGGTATCAAAAAAATATATATATATTAATTGTCTAGAGAAGGAGGAGGCTTCATTTCAATAAAAGAAAAGTTGGTGTAACGTTTGCGCCCAAATAAAAATGTAAACAGATTACTTATTTCAGTTCAGGAATGTCAAAACCCGTCGTAATCAGGGCACACATCATAACATGACATGTTGGTATTGTGTCACGAGGTCGATGTCAGCAGTTGTCATAACTTGTTTTGTTTGCTCAAACACGAGGTGGTGTGCGTTTGGTCACGCAAACGCAGTAATGCAATGTTGTAAATCAAGTTAATAACAATGATATTGAGAAATAACGGTAGCTTAGTTGAGTATTTATTATTAACAATAAAGGGAATTAATATAATGTGTTGTGGAAGGAAAATGAGTAACGTTAGCGTTATAAATTGTATTTTGTGTTATCAGCACGTAAGAACTTGGTGAATAATGGGCATTAAAATGTCTAAGTAACTCTACCTACAGTAAATGGTATTAATGAATCAGAAAAAGTAAACTGTAATCAGACATCAAAGGAGCTAACTGAAAAATTTGAGCAAACGATACGAGATTATGATCGCAGTAGAAACATTCGTGAAATTGTACGCACTATAGTTGAAGTAAAGCTTCCTTAGCATTTACCGAAGCAATTACTAAAACATTGTAAATCGGGAACCCTATGATATCTGAAGCTGGGCAGAAATGTATGAGAATAACTTTTGCTTGTACGATTCTTCTTGTATTTTTCATACAAGTGTTTGGATCTTGCAATTTAGCAGTCACCATATTAGTTGGAAGTTGTATTCTATAAAGCTGTTGTTAGGACAGGTAGTGCACGAATAAGTCAATTTACTGTGTCAAACACGTTTTTAGCAGATGGAAAGTATAATATCGCAACAATAAACTGCACGGTGTCAAATTGTATGTTGGTGAATCATGTACGTTACATTGTAAAAACTTCGTTAGGTAAAATTAAACGCAGCAGTTAAGATCAATTTGATTACATCTTGGCAAAGTGTAATTGGGTGCAATAGTCAAAATACTTGGTAGAGTTATGGTCGGAAATTATGTGAAGTATTTATCTCTGCAGTTGTAAGTTAAGGCACCTGTCGCCTACTAATGGTGGTGAGATAATAATAACGAATCTAGCAATTATAACGTAACCAACTATTGCTGATAATGAATTTTAAAAAATTATTAAAAATATAAATTGATACCGACGGTGGAAATAAATCGCAACCGAAGTGAAAGTGGATACACTGTGATGTGGTTGTCTTACCAAACGGACGGGACCTAGAATTTATAAAAGTTTCACAAGTAAATATATGACTGTTCCGGGTAAATATTAATTGGTACTTTGAGTAATAGCACTGAGCAGAATTGTAAAGATGAATTTTCGTAGAACATTAATGAAAACTGGTGTTATAATTAATAAGAGAAATAGTAATTAATTCTGTTCTTATAGCAAAATGTTGAAAAATCTAACAGATTGTGCAACATTATTTAACAACAATTGTGTAATTCTGATCGTTGCAAGGCGCTATACGGGTATGTCGGCAAATGCAGAAATGTAGTAATGACGTTATCAAGAATGCCGTACAAGGCGGATGCAAAACTGTTGACGCGTTACTCAGCTAAGTCGGCCTTGCTGACTTCAGCATGAGCAACCGTAGGTCACTGTCACTCAGACGCAAACGCATAGCGTCAGCTTGTAAACATTCCCGCAGACGTAACGCCAGCCGAGTACTTCCGAATGAGCGCATTGCAATATTATTTTTTAAATTCTGTTTTTCAAGAAAATGGGAAAAAAATATATCATGTATTGTATTTAAAAAAATTATTGCACACAACCAATTGTGAAATCACTGGTATCTGAACACGACGTATTTCTAATTAAATGTGAAAGTTTTTCAGAGTCGCTAAAAGCAAGCACCCAGAATGGGAGAGGTGCCACTCCTTTGGGCCACGAAGATGCTTTCGTGGTGAACGTAAAACACTTCAAATGACCGCCGAAATTAGAATGGCATGTTGGGCGACAAATTCTAAACTTTTTGTATTTTCTATGATTGTATCAATTTGAAATTATGTAACATATAATTTAATGTATTGTACATCCTTGTGCACAACAAGAGCCGGAGAACTACTAATTGAAATATGTACAATCAGAAAAATGTACAGACAAAGCATTTATGCAGTGTTAACGCACCTAACGGCAATTGTTACACACTTTTGTAAAATCATGACATCTTGTATTGTGCTGAATTGTATTTCTATTCAAATGTGTCCCATAATTTCATTTTGAGACATCAGTGTATGGATGACCCTTGTATAACTTTGGACAACATGACAACCAATTTTTTGTATTTATGTAAAGAGATTCTCTATGTAATCATGATGGCCCTTGAAATGTTGGAATTAATTTGAAATTATAAAGGCACGGCACGCGAAATTCTAATGTATTGTATGGAAACACTATGTGAGCTCTACCCGGTCAAGCCGCGCGGAGTGTAATTAGTAAGCCAGCGGCCAGGCAGGCCGATCTCGAATCTCATTGCGTTGGTAGCCAGAGTAGCTGGATCGTGGTAGAGCAGGTTAAGTACGAAGAAACGAAAAATTTTGATGGCTATGCCCTCCAAAATTTTTCGTTTCTTCGGGAGGATAGGTGTCGCGTGCCATGCGTGGGTTTCTAGCAATATCGGTGGAGGTGAGGCAATGTTGAGGCAACTGTGGCGTTAGTGGGTCACATCAGCACTATTTGCGTATATAAAGGAGGCCACAAGACAGTGGTTGGTCGAACTTGGTCGGGCGAACTTGGTTGGTCGAACTTGGTCGGGCGAACTTGGTCGGGCGAACTTGGTCGGGCGAACTTGGTCGGGCGAACTCGGTCGGGCGAACTTGGTCTGGCGAACTCGGTCGGTCGGCGGACGTCGCACGGAAGTTATCGCCAGCCCGGGCCCGAACACCGGACTCCGAGGCCTCACCACTGCCTCCGCCCTCTGCTCTGCTCTAACACTGTAAGCATCTGTATCTTTATCTACTGAGCCATAGTACTGTTCCATTGCATACAGCTGAGACTATGTGTCTACCTTATTGTTCCTTTCTATGAAAAGGTTGTAAATATACTTCTGTATCCTCAACCACTGTTTCATTCATAGCAGTAATAGAAGCATGCACTCCCGCGCTATAGACCATAACAGTGATTAGCTCCCTCCTAGTAGTCAAGCTACTCGACTAATTTCTCCCATAAGTACCTACCCTGCGTCCCAATCCACTCGGCTATACCAGGGTTACCTATAGCCACTGTAGAGGCGCTTCTCGGAATTCTAAGAGAACCGGAAACGCGACACTGTGTACCCATCGACATATATGAAGGAGATCGCAATCCGTTCTTAAAATGTCTGATGGTCTCCAAGTAAGATATGATTAGAGTTTGAACAGGTAACGAATTTTTATGTTACATTTCCTAAAATACATAAATTCTAAGTACTTACGTGCAAATGATCTTCACAATAATATAAAAAACTAGTTGCAGATCTATTCTTATAGCGGAACACCACTTTTTTCTTATATTCGCATCTCGCGGGACAAGAAATACACTTTATAAAGTGTATTTCTTTTAGTATTTTTGCACACAGGTACAACACAGTACTTATAACACGGTTTTCGACCTCCTTCCATATCGACATTAGTTATAAAACATGAAAGTTTTGAGATGAAACACTCCACGCTATACAATATGCCAATGCGGTCATGTACTTACACGTCACAGCGTAGCGCGCCAAAATGGCAGCGTTTAAATCGGCGAAGCTAGATTTCCGTTTTAAAGTATTTATTTTGATGTTAAATCTTAATATTTACATCAATGTTATATTTTTTACGGTTATGTACAAATGTAAATAATTGATTAAAAAAATACATGCATATACCCTAATAGGGTATATGCATGTATTCCAACTTCACGTCAAACACCAGACATAGTAAACATCCTCTTACAAATCACTGACCACAAGGTAGTTCAAAATATTTAACAATTCTGGATTGATCTTCGGCTTTGTTGATGATAGACACACACCTACAGTACAGATAAAACTGTTCCGATTCAGATTCAGGTAATACATACTTCACATTCTTATGATTTCCCTAAATCACTTGAATCGAATGCAGCAAATGTTCACTGGATGAAAGTCGTGGCCAATTTGGAAGAAGCCAAGTCCGACGATCCAGATTCTGGTTGGGATGATTCCTTCAAAGGAGTTGCTTCCCGTTCCTTGCGCCCAATCTTCATCTGCTTCTAATGACTTTTACGTGGACTAGCCGTATAAGCAAAACCCATTCCCGTGGCTTGCAACTCATTGTAGCTAGGCACTATCGAGCCAGCTAACAACGAAACGTACAGCACTAATTGTTTTAAGAAAATTTGTTATTATTTTTCATTAAAAAAAAAAGAGGATGCTTTTTGTCTTTTTTGCAGATAAGCTTGCTTTGTCACTTTCGTCATCAACTAAATTTTCATTTCTGTCTACTTCTTCTTTGTCATAGGCTCTATAGATGTACCTGATCAAGTAGACTAATCCTGAAGACTCGTGTGAGATCTGGAAGCTCCTACGTTGTCAGGTTGAGCTAAGTTACCGCCATGAACACTGGGTGGTGCCTGCTGCTGTTGCTGATGGCCAGCGAGTCGTGGTCGGCCAACATCCTGGCCATCATCCCCTCGCCGTCCTTCAGCCACCAAATGCCATTCCAGAAGATAGCGAGGGCGCTCGCTGCCAGGGGACACCACATCACGCTCATCACTGCGAACCCTATGAAGGTAAACACAAAAATCCATGAATAAAACATTGTTGTCTCCTCGGCCAACTACTCTGTTGATGAAAATTATGCCCTACTAATTTGCAACAAGACTTATTGAGGTTGTAGAAAGTATGATAATACCACATTCTACAATAACTATATCATCCCCGTCTTAATAACTTTTTAACACTTCTCAACTTCCCTTTTTTGTTGATTACAGTTATTTAAAATCCGGCTGAGTATCATTTAATCGTTTCATTAATATGAATTTCGGTCATTTCAAATGTTGAGTTTGTTGATCATGTCAGTCTCACGTTGTTATGTGAGGCTGCAACTAAGGACTCAGTGTGATGCATGTGGGAGCATGGTTATAAAGTGCAAACCTTGTTCAATCATTTTATTACAAGAATCATGGTCAACGATTAAATTTATACAGAATATCACAAATAATATAATACAATATAATGCATAAGAAAGCTTCGATCTTGCAGATTATGATTTTACTAAATCCTGTACCAATACAAATATATGTTGATGCGATGACAAGCTTGTTAAGCCATGAGAATATCCCTAATCACAATATCTCCACTTGTATTAAACATCCAAACAGAAAATCCTTACGTGCTCGGAAACGTAATATAACAGGGCAGGCTCTTACCAATTTACCATCATATAACAAATTTACAGCTAGTACAAAACACAAATTTGTACACAGGAGGCAAAATACAGCAATTATTTTAAACAAACAGGAATCAGTTTACCATAGCGTCCTTCAGTTTAACCTTAAGAATCAAGTTCTTATCAAAAGGTTCTGACACATTATAGTGTGTATACGCCGGCGCATAAGTCGTTACCACCCACATACACTGATAAGGTGGTGGGAACGATTAGCACCACATATCGGGGAATTTTGTCCATTCCCGTAACAAAATTATTAAACACAATTAACAAGAATGCAGTAAGTGACGCACTTTGTAGTTGGAATCATCAGGTATTCTACCTCAAATACCCGACAGTACTAGAAAATGGCAATTTATCACCTCGAAGCCACCGCCAGCCCCGCCCGCTGCCGTGCTCCCCAATCGGCGGAAAACCGCTCACGAACATAGAGCGCAGAGGAGGAATTCCCTCAATTAATGCGAGCGAGGAACGGTCTCGGTCGGGTCACAAATCCACATCATGCGGTACTTCCAGGGCGCCTGGTCAAATTACAAGTCCTCGCTTATACCAGCAGACCTCTAACGTCACAGTCAATTAGGGAAAATATTAGGCCCAACGAACCAATCCGCTGCTGCCGACCGACTGACTTCCCGGTCTCGTGTCCCCGAAAATCAACTCCATCAGCCGGTAGAGGGCACCACCAGGGCCACAGCGCGCTCTCACGGGCGAAACTAGCACGTGGGCTCTGCAGGAACCAGCATCAGAATCGAGGGCGGGGAAAATATACAATGCGAGCCGAGCACGGCTCACACGTATTTTCCTTTGATTTGATAAACGGTTATAAAAAGAGTAATTAAGTAACTTTAATCCCTCATCTATATCTGACGAACCTTATTATGTGAAGTGCATCATAATGTTTCCGTAGTTCTAATTCCATGTAAAACTGTAAGAAGACTGTTAACATAATTAACAAAAATGTATCCTTTAGGGGGCTAAATACTCTTCAGGACAATAATAGCTCACGCATTTACTTTGAAGTTGGGCGAAAATATTAATACAAAGAGTTCAGAAGAAGTTCAGTACAAATCTTCTTCAATGTTCTTCTTGTCTCTGAAATAGGAAACCAGCCAGCAAATCAAAACCAAATTGATTACATACTCATTGATATCCCAAAGAAGCACAGTAAATAATAGTTAATATAACTACGAGGTAATTATTTGAACACGACATAAATTTAGTTTTCGAATACAGAAACTTTTGATCATTCATGCGGCTTGATCAACGGTTGGCGGATACTTTATAGTGGGAAAAATTGAAAATGGAGTGGCTTCATTTTGTCTTCGCAAGTATATTTACGTGTTTACTGATTTGTGTGAATAACTGTGATATATGTATCAGGGCCGCATTTAAGCATAGGCTACCTCTGTAGCCTATGAGCCCCCATTACAAAGGGTCCCACGCCACACGCACAAACAATTAAACAGGTACAAAAAAAGTAACATACTTCCGAAACGATTTTTGTACTTGAAAGTCCTGAAATGCTCGTGAAAACCGAAAACAATTTTCGCGCATGCTCAGTTCAATCCTTTGAAGTTCGGGTGTACTGTAATATAACATTTCAGTATATATATATATATATATATATATATATATATATATATATATATATATATATACTGGTAAGTAACAACGATGAAGACATAACGGTTGTATTATATGGTAGCAGTACGATGTGGTCGGGGCTGATGAATGTAGGCAGAAATCATAGTCGTGCAACAGCAGTATCAACTAAAATTCCCTAGGCTTCAGGTCCGAAAGATTAGGTAAGATAAATTGATTTTGTTAACCACGAGTAACGGCGGAATAGAGGTTAGATTTTTAATGTTTTGCTTTGAAGTAAATATTTATTTAAAAAATCACTTTCGTTTATAATTGAAATATGTATATTTAGAATTCAATATTAGTTCAATTTTTTAATTCGTTTTTATTTAATTTGTTGGATAAGTCAGTTTTTGTATCATTTTTTTTTTTTTTTTCAAAACATTATTTCACCATTCAGGAATTTCGATCGCCTGGTGGGGCGTGGGCATGCTCTGATTAGTGGAGCCCTGTCTAAAAACAGTTCAGTCGTCTTCCTGTTGACATGCTTGTCTGAAGTCTGAATAATCCAAATTGTCAGTAATCCACGGGCTTTTGCTGAGGTTGTTTGGTTGTAACGACACCACTACGAAAGGCAGCACCTTAGCTATTGATCATCAGATGAAGAATTGAACGCACGAGCATCACTTGTTAAACTCGTTCTCTTCAGTCTCGGAAACGATTCAAGAGAGCACATTTCGATTCTTCAGTAAGTTATCATCGTGAATTTTTACGATCATTACATTATCCAATATTTGGTATTAAAAGATTTATTAATTGAATAATAAGTAATCGATATTAACGAATATTTGCTTCATTGTTTTCCAAAAATATATAAAATATACATATCAGAGCCCACACCACAGGTGTAGACTAGTGATCTACAGTTCCTAATATGGCCCTGGTATGTATGTTCAGTGTAGCGTGTTGTGAATGAATTAAAAATGAAAAGAACTTAGAGGGTGGAACTCGGTTTCGGCCCATTTTGGTCTTCTCTTCCAAAGTGAACCGCCTGGCACACCCAGGACGAATCACAATCAACAGTGTAGTACGCTCTCACTCCATACGCCGCGCCGTGCGGATAGGTTTATGGTATAACCTAGGACTGTCTAGTGATCATAAATCGTGCACCACCATCTCTCCTCCCCTGCCGGCCAAGCACTGACTACCAAACATTTTTTCTCCATTGGGGCTCGAACCGCATAACCTCGGCACTACCTCAATGTTGTGAAATTGCGAACCGCATAACCTCAGCACTACCTCAATGCTGTGAAATTGCGGACAGCATAACGTCGGCACTACCTCAATGCTGTGAAATTGCGAACCGCATAACCTCAGCACTACCTCAATGCTGTGAAATTGCGAACCGCATAACCTCGGCACTACCTCAATGCTGTGAAATTGCGAACCGCATAACCTCAGCACTACCTCAATGCTGTGAAATTGCGAACCGCATAACCTCAGCACTACCTCAATGCTGTGAAATTGCGAACCGCATAACCTCAGCACTACCTCAATGCTGTGAAATTGCGAACCGCATAACCTCAGCACTACCTCAATGCTGTGAAATTGCGAACCGCATAACCTCAGCACTACCTCAATGCTGTGAAATTGTGAACCGCATAACCTCAGCACTACCTCAATGCTGTGAAATTGCGAACCGCATAACCTCAGCACTACCTCAATGCTGTGAAATTGCGAACCGCATAACCTCAGCACTACCTCAATGCTGTGAAATTGCGAACCGCATAACCTCGGCACTACCACATGCTGTGACCAATTGAGCCAACGGGACGGGTTGGCCTTTATAATAATTGAACTGGACTTACTTCCGGATAGTCGTCAGGCTACCAGCAGGATTCAGCACTATCTATGTATGTAGGCGAATATAAGCAGATTACGTATCTTCAGGAGTAAACGAAGGACAAATTATTCATCTGTTTCGCATACTCATGATCATGGTATCAAATATTTTCTAATGCAGTTAGTATAGGAAAGAAATCACTTTCAGTTAGAATTAAAATTGCCACTGTATGTATATTTTTTTCTATTTAATACCTACTTTTTTTTACTGCTTTACGCCTTGTCGACGGCTATGGTCATTAGAGGCGGGATGGGACTGGGGACAAGGAACGGGAAGGAATTCAGCCATGGCATTTTTGAAGGAAGCATCCCGTCATTCGAGTGGAGTGATTTGGAGATACAATGGAAAACCCAAATCTGCATGCCCGGACGGGGATTCGAACCCGCGTCCTCCCGAATACGAGGCCAGAACGTTAACCGTTCACCCGCCACTGTCGCTTTAATACCTACATTCTTTTCTCTGAGTTAATGATATTTTTGTAATGTACCTTTGTCCCATTCTGAGTTTACCTTTTTTTTTTATTGGCATTTGGGCTGCGCACCCATACAGCCATGTACAGGTTACATGGATACTACAATGTGATGGTACAGTCCATATACATAATCATACAAGATCAGCTGCAGTGAGAGTATTATCCTCTAATTAGATCTAGATATTTTATAGGAAGTGGTTCGACATGTACAGAGGTAAGATATTACAGTTAGCTTTGACATCTGCGTAGGCTACTTTGCCTTATCCATGATGATACAAACTGGGTTTGTTTACAATACACATAACTTATAATTAGCTCTAATTCATACATAACATCAGTGAAGGAGCATTGCTGCCCTAGGGTTTAGTGTCATCACCCGGACAACACGCTTGATATTATAACCTTGCTTATGTCTCACAATAAATATTAACATTGTACAGAGACCTGTCTATATAATGTTACAGATACATAAATGTGTCTATTAGATTGTAACACCAATTCTTTTCATATGTTGATATAAAATCTTGTAGATCGCGTAGTTCTCTGTTGATAGGAGTGTGGCAGCGCATGTGGGTAACGGGATTCCTGCTTTCGTGAAGAATCGTAGAAGGAGGTCTGACTCAGTCTTATTCCTACTGCAACCGAACAGGAGGTGATTTGTATCCTCAATTCCGCCACATATACAATTGGGCGTGTCGATGACGTGAATACGGTGGAGATGTTGTTTGAAGCATCCGTGGTTGAATTTGAGTCTGGCGATGCATGTGCTAAACCTGCGAGTCCATTTATACTTCTCGTACCACTGCTTGGTTGGAATCACCGGGTGTATGAGGCCATAATGGTGACCTCTGGTCGTGATAGATTTCTTCCACTCCATATTCCACTTGGATAGTGCAATGTTTTTGATGAGACATACAGCGTCAGAATAGGGAATCTTGTTACTGTCTGTTATACCGCTACATGCGGCTTGTTTTGCGTAGCGGTCCGCCATCTCGTTTCCACGGAGGTTACAGTGAGCTTTGACCCATCTGAATTCTACTGATTTGTTAGAGCGTTTTAATTCTTGGACTACATTCACGATGTCGTACACACGTTGATCATTGTGCCATTTACTGTGGTGGTATTTTAGTGACATCAGGGCCGATCTAGAGTCCGATAGGATTACAAAGGCTGTGCTTGAGGAGTTTTTAGCGTAATTGAGTGCTTCAAGTATGCCCCTTAGTTCTGCAGTCATGATGGAACATTCCGCAGGAAGCTGGAATAGTCCCTTTACGTCAAATTTTGGAGTGAAGAAAGCACATCCTGCCGCGTCTGGGAGCTAAGATCCGTCCGTGTATATGTGTTCCGTTTGGGGACGATTGTACAGAAATTGGTACACATTTGTTCTGTGGCTTTCCGGCTGGGGCGTCGCTTCCATATCTATAAACACTTCCAAGTTTGTGACAGTGCTCCAATACGAGGCCTAATAGGATGGCATTTTTGTGTTTTGTCGAATGCTCGTACATATCTTGTAGGATTCTAAATATTCCGCCGCAACTAGAGGCGTTTTTTTCTTTACCCAGTAAGGCATTGCATTGCGAGATCGTGAATTGCATTCATCAGACTACTACCAGCATATTGGCTGTGCTTGAGGAGGAATTTCGAGATAAGAAGGCTCCTGCGGATGTTTAGCGGGGGTTCGAGTGCCTCGACTAAAAGTGCGTTCGTTGGCGTCGATTTCATTGCGCCTACACATGCCCGGAGAGCCTTATATTGGGCTTTGTCCAGCTCTTTGAGTAGGGTTTCCAATGCTGACCCATAGCAAATACATGCATAGTCGAAGTGAGGGCGCACCAAGGATTTGTATATCCTTAATAATATTGCGGGGTGGCCACCCCACTTGATGCTGGCTATTGCTCGAATGAGATTGGTGGCCATATCGCATTTCTTGATTATGTTTTTTATGTGGGTACCCCATTTGAGTTTGTTGTCGATCCATATGCCCAAATATTTCACCGTGCTTTTTACGGGGAACGTGAAGGGTCCTAATTTTATATCGACCCTTGCGGGCATTCTATGACGGGTGTATATGGATACGGCCTACTTCGTAGGTGATATGTCAAAGCCATTGTTGAACAGCCATTGTTTGAATTTATCCATTTCCGACGACAGATTCCGGAGGCATTCTTCCCATGAGTCTCCTATTATGAATATACAAAGATCGTCGGCGAATTGGAGGATGGTGATACTGCCACTCATAGTATGGTGGAGGTCACAAGTGTACAGGTTAAATAGCAGCGGCGCAAGAACGGAGCCCTGAGGCAGGCATCGATTTGTTTTCCTGGATGCCACAGGGGAACCTCCCCGCGATACTACAAGCCACCTGTCTGAAAGCAGTGCCAATATATTTCCCACAAAGACTTGTGGGATCCCTAGGCGGCGAAGTTTCTTAGCTAGGATCGGAAGGGATACATGGTCGTATGCGCTGTTTATATCGATGTATGCGGCGATCATGAATTTGTTTTTGGTTAAGCAGGAGTGGATTTTCGTTGTCAGGTGTGCTAAGATATCCTCCGTGCCTTTACCTCTTCTGAATCCGTTCTGTGCTTCAGGGAGGAGCGAGTGATGCTCTAGCCACCATTCCAATCTCTGTTTGATCATGCGTTCCAGGATTTTGTTGGTACACGACAGTAAGTTTATGGGTCTGTAGGAGTCCACCCTGCGGCCGTCTTTCCCTGGCTTCCTCACGGGAACCACCCGCGCTGTTTTCATCTCCTTAATTTGAATTCTATTCGCCCAGATCCTGTTCAAAATACTGCACAACTTTGTTTTTGCTGAGACCGGCAGGTTCCTCAGCATGGCGTAATGGATGTTGTCCGGACCTGGTGCTGTGTCAGATCCATGATTTAGAGCAAAGTTGAGTTCGTTTAATTGGAACGGGTGCAGCAGGAAGTGCGGCTCAGGCGCCTTGGGTTCTTCAAGGTTGGGTTCCACCCAAGCCGGGGTTAAGGAGATGAGGATGTTTTCCAGGATGTCGTTCGTTATAGGAGCGGTTCCAATTGCCGGGGAGGCTGAGTGCTTTAATTTCCTCAAGTTGTCCCATATTTCAGATATGGGCGTATCTTTGTTGAAGGATTCGCAGAACTCGTTCCATTTATCTCTTTTCTTTCTCTTGACTATCTTCTTGACGATAGCCTGCGCTCTGCAGTGGGCCAGGTAGTTGTCCAGCGTGGGACAACTTCTAAATACACGTAGCGTGTCTCTGCGTCGTTGCACCGCTTCCCTACATTCGTTATCCCACCAAGGTATCCGTTTGTTCTTCAGAAAGTATACAGGTTTCTGTGCGGGAATGGAAGCGTTAGCAGCTTGATTAATATCGTTTATCAAAAGGCGGTAATCCGACGCAGCATCAGCTCCGCACCCCCAAGATGATGTGAGTCGTTCCATGCCAATTTCAAATTCTTCCCAGTCAGCCTGGTGAATTTTCCATTTGTTGGTAGGGAAAATGAACCGTGGCGCTGAGGTGTCAGAACTGAAGCGGAGTAGGATGGGTAGGTGGTCAGATCCCATCGTGTCTTCGACTATTTCCCAAGAGATGTCCACGGCTATATTCGCCGATACACAAGAATGTCCACTGCAGAAGGACCCTGACCTGGCGCATTGATCCTGGTGGGTTCGCCATTGTTCAATACAACCATGTCTTCTTCCTCTAAAATAGTAGCTATAGTGTTACCCATTTCGTTTGTACTTGAACTTCCCCATAGAATGTTATGGGCGTTAAGGTCTCCTAAGAGAAGGACCGGTTTCGGTAGGGGTCTGAGGAGGTTCGTGATGGCTGCTTTCGATAACTTCTTGTTCGGTGGTCTGTACATTGATACGATGGTGACCTCTTTCTTGCTGAGACGGATTCTAGCCGCACATGTATTAAATTCCATATCTTCCGTGCGGAGGTGTATTGGTTCATAATAAATAGAGTTTCTAATTAGTATGGCAGAGCCCCCGTAGCCATCAGGACGATCTGATCTAATGGAATTATACCCCTTGAATAAAAATCGTTCGCCTGGCTTCAGCCAAGTCTCACTGATGGCCATGACGGCCACCTTATTCGTTGAGGAGTATTGCAGCAAACTCTCTTTGTTGGCCCTGATGGATCTTGCATTCCATTGTAGGATGATCTCGCAATGCGGGGCTGTTCCGATGTTTCTAACCGGAGCCGCCATTGTCTATCCCGCTTATGGACAAGGAACGGAGCAGAAGTTGTTTTACATTAGGGGTGTACAGGGAAGGATCTTGCAACTGGTTTCCTACCAGTTGATTTATCACACACATTATTATTTAAAACATTTTGTTGACCGAGGATTCCGTAGCTGGTACGTCAGAATGGTTATTTACCGGATGGGGAGGGTATGGGTTGCGGACGATCGGTTCGATGTGCCTATTGTACGGAATCCAATAGTTTTTGTAGGACCTGTCTACCGCACTGCTTGTGGTTCTGCCCGCTTTTCTCTGACTTTCGGAGCTAGGAGGGTGAACTGGGTTCCTGACAGGAAGGGATGGCAGGGAGTTCTCCAGGTCAGTGGGGGTGTTTACCAGCGTAGGAGTAGCCTGTGGTACCTGCGCCTGTTGGGGAGGATAAATCGGGACGTTAGGTGGGGTGGTTGTAGGATTATGCTGTGCTATGTTCCAACCACTTTGGTCATAGATTCCTTCGTGGGTGGCCATGATTGGAAATTGTATGTTCGCTCTTCCTAGGCTCGCCGCCATACTGGCGTACGATGGGATGGAGATTTTCTCTAGGGCTTGATTATAGCTTAGATTTTCCTGGGCCATCACCTGTTTGATCTTCTTTTGTTTGACGTATTCGGGGCACTGTCTGTCAAAGGATGGGTGACCGCCGCTGCAGTGGACACATATTGGGGTACTTTGGTTCACACATTCTGTTCCATCATGTGGATTTGTGCAAAAGGGGCATCGTTTGCTGCTTCTGCACTGATTGCTGGGGTGCCCAAAGCGGAGACAGTTAAAGCACTGCATTACCGGCTTAATATAGGGTTCTACAGGACATCTCACTCCATGTATATAGACATAATTGGGGCGCCTCTGAGCTTTGAAAGTTAGGAGACATACCGGAAGCGGGATTTCCTTCATTTGCTCAATTTCTTTCGATTTTCCAATAAACCTTTTGACCTTCACTACTTGATATTCACACCTCACAACCTCCATTATTTCTTCCTCTGATATTTCGGTCATGACATTTCTAATAATCCCTTGCTGTGTGATGAGAGAGAACGGAATGTAGGCCCCAAGGCCATTTCGCTCCCAAACAGAACTCGTGATCAGGCTGTTGGCCGATGCTGCCGATCTCATTTCAATCTTGACACGATTTCGCCCAGCAGGGGTATCTGGATTATGTTGTTACCTATATCCTGGCTGAGGGAGTACATGATGCGGCCGATAGCCATTGGTTGGATGCGTCCAATGTTTTTGTCCTGACTTTCTATATACACGTGGTAGGGACCTAGATCATAACTTTCATAATGTGGTGGCGCCGCCCCATTTACCTGCAGGATGTTGTTTTCTGTGGCCGTTGCTGGCTGCTGTCGCTGCGCATGTTCCGGCTGCGATGCGTCCATACTCCTGTCAGCTGGTGGCGGAGGATGCCGTGAGGAACGGAGAACCTTGCTGCTTCCGCTGCTGGCGCCGGTGCCGATGTCGTTTGCGGAGGCGAAGGGGCGTTTCTGCGGTATATGTGCTACCACTTCATCTTCTCTTCTCGATTGCTGGTCACGTTGGATTGAAGTAGGATTGAAGATTGCTGGTGGAGTGTTTACAGTATTGAGAATGAGCTGACCGCGTCCATGGTTGCACTCGTATCACCGCTATTGCTCTGCGATTGGAACTGCACATGGCTGCCACTAGTGTTGTCTTCGTCTGCTGGGCCTATGATTGTCTCACCATTTGCCTGGCAGAGTGTCGACGGCTGGAGCTGGAGCTGGCTGCCTTCGCCATAGTCCCCGCCGTACATGACGGCGGCAGGCTATCTTGAATTAACAGATGTGTGTACTTGATAAACTATTGCACTATTTCAGCTCGAGAGTGGGAAAATATCCCCGGAGAACTAGTCCGTAGTTCCGGGAAAACACTGCCCGGAGACCGCGAAGCACTTAACCGCACACAACGCAGATCCGCGAGTATAAGGAAGTTTACACTACGAGAGCTGAGACTCGACTGAGTTTACCTTTGCTTGCAATCCGGCGCAATGGGTCCTTCAATATATACTAATATTATAAATGCGAACGCTCGCATTCCGGAGAACACCGGTTCGAATCAGTGGCGTAGCTATCGGAAGGTGCTAGGCGGTGTCGTGCACCGGGAATTTTAACTAGGAGATATTATTTGCCATTTGGAAGGACTTAGGATACTTTATTCTGTGAAATAATATATTTTGTAATGGAATTTTGGAAACTAACTGAGCGGAGACAGACAGACGCAATGCTTGTGTAGGTCTCTGTAGAGCTGTGTATCCACTACGCGCGGCAAACCCTCGAACACTGGGTCGCGCGGCGATACCTGGCTTTTTCCAGGAATCGCCGCGCGAGCCAATGTTCGTGTGTTTCTGTTGACAAGCGCGGCTGCCGCGCGCGGCAGCGCAATCCAGCCAGAGTTGCGCGGCAAGCAATGCAGGCACAGTCAGTTTTCGCGACCATGGACGAATGTGAATAAAGTGAACACTAAGTTTCGACACGCGATTTCAGTTACCGAGAGACTAGTAATAACTTTAAGATTTCTAGCAACTGGAGACTCATATACCTACTACTACTTATAACGTTAATTATTAAGCGGAACCGAAGGTGGTAAAATAAAAATAATCGAAATTTGGTTTTTTGTTCCAAAAATTATTTTAAACTTTCCTCTACAAGAGAAACCTTCATTTTGCGTTATAAAAGTCCTAGAAGTAGAATTATTGCTTTTTATTATACCCGACATCCTATAGTGTGTGTATGTAGTTGTCATACGTTGAAAGCCCTTTGCTATAAATTAGATTTTTGAAATTTAAGGAACATTTTCTCGAAAATTACTCAAGATAGGAACATAAAAATTTTATGTTTCTCTTTACTGTCCAAATTACATCTCCACACTATTGTAATAAGTCTAGTAGTTAAAATGAAATTTAAGAAAATGTTGTTGGCAGTGGTAATGGAACTCCTCATTTACATAAACTAAATGAACAAGGAGTGTCTGCTATTTGTTGTGGTAATCTGCACATTTACTAATCCACAAAAATTCTTTCGCACCATACAGCTGTATTAGATACCGACACTTTTCGTTGTTCATGGCAGTAAACTGTCGCTGTGCCGCGCGAGCCAACTCAAAGAAAGACACTGCCGTCCCAACTGCTCGCGAGCTAATCAGTGGGGGGCCTTTGCCGCGTGCCAAAAGACCGACAGAGAATGGCTCGCAGCGCGGCATGTTCGAGCGCGCCAATGTTCCTGGAAAAAGCCAGAATGTTCCTGGAAAAAGCCAGGTATCGCCGCGCGACCCAGTGTTCGAGGGTTTGCCGCGCGTAGTGGATACACAGCTTAATACTCTGGGAGAGAGCGGGCTGCTGGCTCAGTGGTTAACGTGCTTGCTTTAGAAAGTTCTAGGTTGAGAGGAAGGATTTTTAAGAGTTGTGTTTGATTATATGAGCCACGCCTGGACGTTCCGTTATGCGGATTCCACGGTAAACTGTAGGTGCAGACTGCAGCTACGACAGATGTGGAATGAATAGTAAATAGAAACTCTGGCAAGTAGGGGAACGTGCATAAACCAAGTAGGCCGCCTTTGAACCCCCTCTCCCGCTCACGTAGCCCGACGTGGATTTGCCTCCACCCCCCCCCCCTTTTCTCTCACGTAGCTTCTTTTCTCTACTGATTCCAGAAGACATTTTGTACTGTTTTCTCTTATTAGACTATCATAAATTACATACAGAGATAATTAAATGACGGAAATAAATATTCACATACTCTGTACCTCATTTTAACTTTGACAAATAATATGAATGAAATGCTACCTTGCCTAGCTCTGAACCCTCCCCTCCCCCCACGTAGCCCAGCGTAGCTTTGCAGCCAAACCCAACTTTAAAAAAAAAAAAAAAAAAAAAAAAAAAAAAAAAAAAAAAAAGACCGAACCACTTAGTTTATGGACGCTCCCTAGGCAGTTGAACAATCCTTCGGGACTCAACAATGAACTACCCGCCTAATTATTATGCTATAACGGTCGCTCTGTTTTTTTTTTGTCTCGCAGTTAATTTGCGTACGATCTACACAAATAGTATTAAAAATGTGAAAGTATCTCTCTTTGTCTGCGTGATACGTTTTGACGACAAATTGCTATACCGATTTACCTATTTGATGGAATTTGACAAGGAAATACTTTGTTTCATTATGAAGGACACAGGATTCTTTTTTGTGATAAATAAAATTTTTCATTAAATTTTGAAAACTAAGTGAATGGTGCCAACAGATGGATAGCGTGCGTAAGTCTGTAATGATATATCGGTCTCGCTCAGGCTGTGTTTTTCTGGCAGTCTGTTAATGTATGATCTGTTCATAAATTTCGTCTGCAGACGAAATATATACAGAGTATAGATATGGATTTTCGCTGTACCAGCCTATTAGTTTTTGTGTTTACCTCAAAATTTCTGGCAACAGTATCTTTTGTCTTCCTTTTCTACATGCCTCGCAGAGCACGAGCAACCAAAGTTATTAGAAACTAAGAATCTGCTGCTAAAGAAAGAAGACCAAGCTGAAATAAAAGATGACCTCAGTCAACCCCTCTCCCCCCCCCCCCCCCCCCCGTTTTAGTTTTTTCCTATTTTTTAAACATGTTGCAAATTGATTATCTTCATGAGACATGGTAGAATGGTATAGTGATGGCTCGTCCGTCATATTATGCAAACGACGTGTTTTTTTTGGACACCTTTTACGTAACTTTCAGCTTTCTATATCCAATTCTAGCAATAAAATTCTAAGTTCTAGCGCACGAAGTCGCGGGTAACAGGTAGTTTTGTAATGAGTAGACCTCGGATTTTATGCAAATCCTACTTTGTTCCTGATTGAAAAACATGAAAACAACATTAAATATATACGATTTATGGACATTTAAGACCGTTGTTTTTGATTTTATAGTACCTAAAAATGCGTAGATGGTCGTTAGAACCTATTTTCGCCTTTTTAAGTATTTTGCTGTCAAATATCAACAAAACTATTTTGAACTAAAAAAAATTCTTTGTCAAGCGTTTATTTCCAACAGTACAAACGAACGTGTAAGGTGTCATTGTCGCTCGGTCGCTGCTTGCTATTACTCCTATAGAGGCTGCAGTGAGTCGTGTGTTCTCACCAAGCACCAGTATGACCGAGGTACCGATCTGCAAATCGTCTTTAATTACGCAGTGGGTTTACTAGTTTGCCAATGTCTCAACTGAAGGAAACATTATATTTTGCGACGTGTGCCAAAAACAGGCCAGTAAACAATAACAATGTGTTGAACAGTTTTCACTAACAATGCATAACGTGATTGGCGCACATGTAGGTTTTTTTTTTTTTTCTGTCATCAGTCTTTCGACTGGTTTGATGCAATCCTCCATCCCTTCCTATCCTGTGCTAACCTCTTCATTTCTACATACCCCTTACAACCCACGTCCTCAATTTTCTGCTTCATATATTCTAATCTCTGTCTTCCTCTACAGTTCTTACCTTCGACTGTTCCCTCCACTAACAAATTAACCAATCCAGCATGTCTCAAAATATGACCTACCAGCCTGTCTCTTCTTTCTGTAAGCCTCTTCCACAAACTTCTTTTCTCACCCATCATTTCCAAAACTCGTTCATTTCTTACTTTGTCTGTCCACTTAATTCTCAGCATTCTTCTGTAGCACCACATTTCAAATGCTTCAATTTTCTTTCTTTCCGGTATTCCTAAAGTCCATGTTTCGCTACCGTAAAGTGCTGTGCTCCACACAAAGAGTTTTAAAAAGTTCTTTCTAATTCCTAGATCAAGATTTGAAACTAAAAGGTTTCTCTTCTTCATGAAGGCTCTTTTTGCTAGTGCTATTCTGCTTTTAACATCATTCCTGCTTCGGCCATCGGTTGTAATTTTGCTTCCCAAGTAGCAGAACTCACTTACTTCTCCTATTGCATCCGATCCTATTTTTATATTTAGTCTACTAGTATTGGTATCGTTTCTGCTACATTTCATCACTTTAGTTTTGCTTTGATTTCAGTAGGTTTATTAAATATTTAATGAAAAATAGGACATGCATGCTTCCACAGTATCGCAAACCTGAACATAGCTTCTGGCTAACGGACAGAAATTAAAATAGAAAAGCAAGCCCAGGATTTTTCTAATGTCTGTCTGGTAGCCCTGTTACTGTGCCTATGTGAGGCCACTAGTACGGAACTTTTAAAATATAAAGGTCACAGGATTCCTGCTGCTTCCCCAGGATTAATGGAGGTAGAGCTCCACATTCCCATTGCAACCATTGGTACTGGAAGGATGTGACTAACTCAGCACAGTGCTCCAGCCGTTCGGGAAGTTTCATCCCCGGTACTCATTGGATAGCAGGATGAGCAGGGCTAGAGAGTCGTTCCGAACCTTCAGCTTCGAGGAAACATTATCGGCTTTATCGGGATCGTACCCCGATCGTACGAGCCACAGTCAGATGATTTATCGCACTAGTTATTTGGCGGGCTGTTCGAAACTTTTAATTTGATTTTATTAAAAGACTGTGCAGTTGTATCAAAATCTGAAAATTTAATATTTGGCACCAACAGTGCTAGATTACTAAACAGTCTAAATCGTAAAACGTGGATTTTAAATGTGTACATGGTGCGATTTGGCTGTTCTCAAATAAACTTCTCTGGTTGTGTTATCGTTTGACTGTGTGTTTTAATAGTTGCTCCCAAAAGAGCGATTTTGCATCATCAGCTAAGTTTTAGTAAACTAAATTACTTTAAAAACTTTAAATATTATCTAAATTCTTACGATTATTGCTAGCGAGAAGAATCATTTAAGATTACTCCATTAATAACAGTTTTAAAGTTCGCATCATTGTTATTAAGGTCTTCTTGCTAGTTATTGCACGTTTCACTGAATTAAATTTAGCATAAGCTTGGTAGTTAGATTAATTTTAATACTATAACTTAATTAAATATAGTGGTTTAAGTTATTTTATAGTGTTCAATTTCTTATATACCGTAAAAATTCAAATCACTTTATAAGATGCTTCGTGGTTTAATTAATACGATAATTTAGTAGTCCACGATACCTTTCAATTTAAACTTGTTTATTTCTTAAACACGTCGTCAAAGGTACTGGTTACATGCATTCATACAATCCAGAGATAGCATATAACACTTCTTCCACAGACAATACAGTTCAAGGCCGTCGCAAACTGAGTTGCTGAAAAACTTTGCCGAAAAACTAACTGTTTCTCTGTCTTGCATGTTTGCTTTATATAAGCTACATAGAAATTTCTAGAACACTTCAAAAGCTTCCACCAGATATTTCTCGAACATTAACAATACTTAAACAATTGAAACATATTAAAAACAAACAGAATTAATACATAATCATTTACAATTAATACAAAATGGTCAGAAATGGAAATTAAATATACTTAAACATAAAATTATTTACAGAAATCATTTTAAACTGTAATAAATTGTCCTTTAGACATCATAACTTGCATTAATACTTGGAAATACCAACATTTAAGCAATTCTCTTGCACATTTCTGTTCTTTAACATATTAAATGGCCTTTAAATAATTTCTTTTCATAAAACAAAATCTATATATATTGGTTTACAGGAAATTGCAAAACAAACATACCAGATCATATTCAACCAAACTCTAGCTTACTATAAATGCTTCATAAAATACAATCATTTTAAATTTTGGTTTCAGGGCTGTTGCAACTAGTTCGAAATTCGATTGTTGAGGTTTTTGTATCGTTCTATATTAAGGCTCTATTCGATTTAAAATAACATAGTTTGTTAATTAATTAGTTCCGGAATAGTAGTAAAAAAACTGGAAATTATAAATAATAAACATAAGTACTCATAGAACGTACGATTTAATTTTCGTAAACTTGATTAGCATCCAGTTGTTCACAATAGGTTAATACAATATCGATATTTAAAGTTCCATCGATATGTCAATCAATTCTAGTAATTCTAGTAATTAATCTGTTCTGCCTGAAATTTAATTGTATTTAATTGCCATCTAATACACTAAAATAAAAACTTACTAGCTTTTTTATAAAAAATACTTTCATATCCTTACTAGCACTAAATAGTATCGGCTCTTCATATAGTTTCGACATTCATAAGCTTAAGTTTTATTATTTCTTAAGTAGTTTTGTTACCTAGTTATTTTTCATAAAGCTTCAATTTAATTATATATATATATATATATAAATTCAATAGTTAGTCGAGTATAGCACCTATCATATTTAGTAAAAACGTTAATAATATAGTATAAACTTTATTAGTCTACTTTATCAAATAACTTTAAGGTTTGTTTACAAGGCGTTTGAAGTATTTGGGAAAATCATGACTGGAAACTGTGGTGCCTGCCGTAGGTACGTTGCGAAGGGGATGGGTTGTAGTTGGTGTAAGAAGTGGTTTCACTGGGCGTGCGAGGAAGAAGAAACGGGGGAAATAAATGAGGCTCTCCCATGATTTTATTCACTTTGTCTTCGGGATGATAGGATGTGGGAGATGGGCGAAACGACTAGGGAGTTGCGTGAAAGGATCAGGGTTCTTGAGGCTCGTCCTGTGGAGGCTCAGAATGCACAGGCACAGCCTGTTGGGGCTGAGCTCTTCGAGGCTCATGCTGTAGAGGCTGAAAGTAGATATAGTGGGTTGGAGGAAGTTGAGAAGGATGGGTGGGAGCTGATAACAGGTCGTAGGAGAAATATAGTCAACAGGATGAAGAAGCCAGACACTTCAGTAATTGTGGGGAAAATTAGGTTTGACATATTGGCAGAGTCAGGAGGAGAAGATCCCCATGTAGATGTAGGATTAGATATTATGCAGCTGGCTTTTAGGAATAACGGCGTGCAAGGCAAGAATAGGAAGAAAAGGGTTCTGCTGCTAGGTAGTAGTCATGGGAGAGATGTAGGCCCTCTTCTGCAGGATCAGTTAGGCACAGGTTACCAGGTCACAAGTTTTTTCAAACCTAGTGCAACATTGGGTTAGGCAATAGAGGATATAGGTTCACTTTGTAGGAGTTCCACTAAGAACGATAGAGTAGTGATAGTGGGAGGTGCGGGGAATAGCATTGATAGAAACGCGAGTTATAGTATAGAGAGTTACCTAAGGAAGGTGATGAACGAGGCACAGCATACCAGGGTGGAGCTCATGCAGATACTAAGTCGCCATGACCGGCCACAATTGAACTATGCTGTGAGGCGAGTAAATGTGGAAACGGATAGGCATTAGTTCTGTGTTGGGGGTTCTGCCTGTGAATACCATTGGTAGGTGAGGTTTCACTGGGCATGGACTACACCTAAATAGAAGGGGGAATGGAGTACTTTCCAAGTTATTAGATAAAGCAGTAAGGGACCTCAATTCCAGTGATGATGGGGTCAGGACTGTGCTTTTTTAGGTTAGGGGCTGCTGGTTAAGGGACGGAAATAAATGATAAAAGTGATACTGATTGCAGATCCACGATGGGAGAAATAACAGGTGATAAAGAAATAGATGAAATTGCTGAAACAAGTAACTGACTGGAGTAAAACTGGGAAAGAGGAGATAAATGCTGAAAATATAAAGCTCGTAATAAGGGTGTTAATGGTACACTGTAGAAGTATAATGAACAAAGTAGTCGAATTTGCAAACTTAATAGAGATACACGAACCACAAGTAATGATTTGGGTATAGAGTTGATTAAAAGAGGAGGTACTAGACAGTGACGTTTATCCTGATAGTTACAGATTGTACCGCAGAGATAGAGGAGCAATTGGTGGAGGAGTCTTCATACAAGTTAGGAAAAACTACCACAGTTCACTGGCGTTCATTGATCAAGACCATGAGCTAATTGGGGTAGATTTCTGGGGTAATAAAAAAGAAAAAATCAGAGTAATGGCTGCTTACCATAGTGGAAGAATGACAGATGAAGATGAGACTATTGGGGAGAAATTAAATTCATACTCAGATTTCAGAGGTGAGAATAGAATGATCATTATTGGTGGGAATTTAAATTTACCAGGTGTAAACTGGGAAGGAAATAAGATTAATAACACACGGGAACAAAAGTATTCAAATGCCTTAATAACGGAAGGAGGATTTATACAAGTGCTAGAGCAAAACACTAGGGGACAAAATATTTTTAATATATAACTAATAAAGCCCGATGATAACCTTGTGGGTCAAGTATTGGAAGGAATAATGATAACGAAGCAGTTCTGATGGATATTAGAGGATTCAGTGAACCAGCAGCCAAAATAGGTACAATTATAAAAAAGGCACAGATTTCAAATTTGAAGATATATTTCAGAGAACGATTCAGCAAATGGAAAGAAGGCACAAGTACAGTAGAGTCAAGGTGGAAAGAGTTCAAGGAGACAATAAGAAAGGGAGAAGAAAAAGTTATTCCAAAGCAGAAAATAAAGATAAATAGATAACCTGTGTACTATAATAGGGAAGTGAGAAGATTAAAGAGGTTGGTACAACACAACAGATAACAGGGTAGAAGGGAATATTTCAAACATCTAAACAAGGACTTAATAACAGCAACGAAAGTGGCTAAAGATGGGTTTATGAAGAGTATTGTCAGTGCAGGAGGACCACTGACTGATGCATCTAGAAATGGATCAAAACTATTGAGGACTGAATACAGTTGCAGGGTGATCTGGACAGGATATCGAGTTGAGTTGGTATCATGGGATGAAGATAAATGCAAAGAAGAGTCAGCTTATTAGATACACAAATAAAAAACAAAAGGTTAATTATGAATATAAGGTGGGGAAAGAAAGTTAAAATTTGTAGAGGGCAAATGTAGGTGGGTGCAGGATAGGGGGAAGATGGGTGTGTAGGGTAATTGCCACTGGAGCGTGTGCTCCATTGCAATTAAATTAAATTAAATTTAAAAAATTGATAGTAAATATCTGATTGTATTTGTCAAGTTTAACTCTTCGCAAATTGTGGAATTCTTAATATGAGAAATTTGACACAACTATTCCGATTATTATTATTTATTATTATTATTATTATTATTACAGCTATATCGATTCTTTTTTCAGGATGTAGCCTCTTTAAGCCAAATGAGCTATATATTAGAATTTAATTCTACATAATTTTGCTGTATTTCTTTCCAGGCCGATCGATCCTGAGCCACCCTCTTCCATTTCACGCCTGTAACTAGACGTACCTTATATCCTTATCCCAGCGATCCGGGGGTCTTCCTCTTGCTCTTTTCAGGTTTCTCGGTATCCAGTCCAGCACTACCGTAGTCCATCTTTCATTCTCTTTTGCGAGCAACATGACCGGCCCATTGCCATTTTTGGGTCATGACTCTTTTTAAGATGTCTGTTACTTTAGTTATTGAACGAATGTGCGCGGCCCTTTTCCTGTCTCTTCTTGTAAACCCTAGCATTGCTCTTTCCATACTTCGCTGGGCAGTTCTCAGTTTTTGCTTACTGTGACTATTTAGGGTCCAAGTCTGGCAGGCATATGTTAGGACCGGTAATACACATTGTTCAAATACCTGTTTTTTAAGATGTACTGGCATGTTCGATTTAAAAACTATGGAATTTCTTCCGTATGCTCTCCAGCCCAGTTTTATCCGTCTGTAGATCTCAGGCTTTTAGTAACCATTCATATTGATCAGTTGGCCAAGATAGATGTACTGATCTACTGATCTACGGACTCAATATGTGCAATGTGGAACTGATGCGGTTATTGATGACCTTTGTAAACGCTTTGTATATGATAGGAAGGAGGCTGATGGGGTGGTAGTTTTTAATATTGTAACGACTTCCCTTTTGTGTAGCAACACAATCATTGCTTTGTTCGAGCTGGATAGAATATTTCTCTCTTCGAGGCATTGTGAAAACACCTTAGCTAGGTGTCTGTAGGTTTCTTCTCCAGTCAATTGGAGTAGGTACGTCAATAGATTTAATTATCTGTTTATGAATTTATATTATATTATAAATCTGTAAGCAAGCTGCGTGTGTCTCTTAATTTGATCAGTTATCGCGCGATAAGTACCGCAGTAATTTGGATGTGGTTTTCAATTTTTTAAAGCTAATGGACCGAATCAAAATCTGCTAAAATAGCTAATGACTTATATGTACCTTCGGAAGGAACAGGCAATTAAATACCTTTTTATATGGATAATTGTATGCCATGGATCATTATGCACTTTCAGACATGCACTACTTCCGCATTAATCTGACGAAAATTCACACAGCTTAACTAAAGATTGTTTAATATTTTGACCTCGAATATTTAGTTTTTCAATTTTCTGGAATGCAGTAAATAAACGGAATACTTGAATCAAACGTAATCATCATTAGGGCTACTAATATTTAATTTACTGTAAAAATTTCGCGTTTAAAGAGTTTTTTATCAAAGATGAATATACTAATCTTTGAATTGTTTATACTGTAATTGTCTTTGTTACAGTTACTCAAAGTACTATATAATATATTAAATCTTCAATAAGAATTGTGATATTTACGGTAAGTTACCTAAATCTTAAAATGTATATTAAAGGTTTATACTGTCGCTGCAATTTAATTGTGAAATCCCGTCCACATTTCAACCTATCCACAACCGCTAACTTTAGATTGCGATTCAGTAGATTTATTATTGCACGTGTTTTACCCCTGTTGCAGTTAAAAATAAAGGTGTATTAAGAAATTAATTGTTATAATTTATGATATCCTAAAATTGACAATGTTATCACTACCCAAATTGTAGTTAGTGAAATATTTAATGTGTTTAGGCCTATCTGAACTGTTAGATTTTGTAACGGCAATATGAGTATAAGTTGTGGTTAGTTTGAAATGCAGCCTGACCTAGAATGTACTTGCAAAAATATAAGGCATAAGGAATTCAATTATTGTTAGTAATTAATAAGCTATTTTAATGGTTGCTGTGTTAGTGATCACATGAATCGCCAAGTAAGCTACCACCTGTTGTACATGTCCAGTGTGTATTTCCTGATGGCTTTGGCGAAATTTGTTTCTAGTCCAGGCTACATTTCAAAATAACCACTTCAGTTTTGAGATACGGTGAAGGAAAATGGGGTGACTGCACCACTTTCGGAACTTATGCGAAACCAAATTTCAACAGGTTAGTACCAGTTTGGCGTAGGTTCCGAAAGTGGTGCAGCCCCCGAATATGGTTCGAAATGTGGGTAGTTGCATAAAAGCTATTAAGAAAAAAATACGTGTTATTACTTACGGCTTAGGAATGTATTTATATGGAACTAAGAAATCTTGCGAGTGATCTTAGTACATTCGTTGCTGCAAATGCTATCGTTGGCGGCGTAGATGGTTCAGAATTAACCGCCATTAGTATCGCAGACAGTAACTTTCATTTTGCGATATATCTAAGGTACATTTCTTTTTGTTATAATATGCACTTTTTCTCGAAAGGCATGTCCTCAGAAAATTTCTGACCTGAAGGATAATTGATTCTCAGTACGCCCTTAGTGATAATGTTTCTCGTAGCTTTAGTTTCTTATATTTCATATATTATACTGTGTTAAAATATAAGTTCAACAAAAATCCATTTCGAACATCAGTATGAAAACCGAATCTAAGGTAATAATTAAAAGAAAGAAAAAATTTTAAATGAAATTTATATATTTTGTCTCTCTGCATTAATATTTGATGCTAAAACAAAAAGTTTAAAGCATTTTTGAGGGAAGGGGGGGGGGTGCCTACTACTGGTACTAACCATTTGAGATTTGGATTAACTACTTCGTTATAATGTCCTCTACACGTTGTGCACTCCAGTTTCGAATTGGTGGTGAAAGAGGCTGACTACCCGCATTTCTACAAACGTCAAGATCCGCGCATGCAAAGCAGCGGGTAAATGCTAGTAATATAATAAAAATAATATGCATACAGTAAAAACAATAATACATACAATGAAATGCGTACCTATAATTATACCGATTTTTGTAAATAATTATCCAACAGATTTGTAATTCAAATTTCAAAAAGCTGATCATAATATGGAAACATTATCCACGTTTAATGAAACTTTGTACAAAATCGGTTTTGAGCACGCTGATTACGATTCCAATGTCAAAATTAAAAAAAAAAAAAAAACCAGAGCATCCAATAAGGCGGATTAAAAATTACAAATGGTCTAAAAATGTTTCAGTTGTCATACAAATTTGTATACAGGGTTTAATAAGCTCGCTGATACCGATTCCAATGTTAACAATGCATAAAAGAACAAATGAGGATTCAATATGGCACATTAAAAATAAAAATGGTTAGAATTTAAATAGGTTTCAAAAATTGAAAAAAATATGAATTATAAATTTTTGTGGATTAAAATGTGGTGTACTATACATTCCTATTTCCTTTCGTATGAAGCCAACTTTATCGTCACTCTCGTTGGTTGGACCAGCAGATTCTGGAGCAATAAAATATAACTTGTATTAGCCTTTTATATCCCATAAAATCTATTTAAAAGTAACCCCATACATACAGATATTACTAAAGACTAGCTGACCCGGCAATGCTTCACTATTGCAGGACTTGAGTAGGCACATAGATTATATGAAAAAATATTTACATATAAATTTAAAATTGCTGTTTCATTCATTTTCATTTGGAAAGGGTGAGAGGGGATGCGCTTTGGGAAACATATGGAGGCAGTATTTTTCTGTTTGTTTTAAAGTATAAGTGTAAAAATTCTTATCTAAATCGGATAAAAAATGTGGTTTGCCTAAATTATGGGGTAAAAAACGTAATGGGGTTGGAAAGGGGAAGAGGGGATGAATATTCGGAACCCCTACGTAGTCAGTATTTTTCTGATTGTTTTAAAGTATAAGTGTACAAATTCTTATCTAAATCGGATAAAAAATGTGGGGTGCCTAAATTATGGGGTAAAAACGTAATGGGGGTGGAAAGGGAAGAGGGGATGAATATTCGGAAACCATACGTAGGCAGTATTTTTCTGTTTGTTTTAAAGTATAAGTGTACAAATTGTTTATCTAAATCGGATAAAAAATGCGGTTTGCCTAAATTATGGGGTAAAAACGTAATGGGGGTGGAAAGGGGAGAGGGGATGAATATTCGGAAACCATACGTAGGCAGTATTTTTCTGTTTGTTTTAAAGTATAAGTGTACAAATTGTTATCTAAATCGGATAAAAAATGTGGTTTGCCTATATTATGGGGTAAAAACGTAATGGGGTTGGAAAGGGGGAGAGGGGATGATTATTCGGAAACCATACGTAGGCAGTATTTTTCTGTTTGTTTTAAAGTATAAGTGTACAAATTCTTATCTAAATCGGATAAAAAATGTGATTTGCCTAAATTATGGGGTAAAAACGTAATGGGTTTGGAAATAGGGAGAGGGGATGAATATTCGGAAACCATACGTAGGCAGTATTTTTCTGTTTGTTTTAAAGTAAAAGTGTACAAATTGTTATCTAAATCGGATAAAAAATGTGGTTTGCCTAAATTATGGGGTGAAAAAATTATGGGGGTGGAAAGGGGGTGAGGGGATTAATATTCGGACACCGTATGTAGGCAGTATTTTTATGTTTGTTTTAAAGTATAAGTGTACAAATTCCTATCTAAATCGGATAAAAAATGTGATTTGCCTAAATTATGGGGTGAAAACGTAATGGGGTTGGAAAGGGGGAGAGGGGATGATAATTCGGAAACCATACGTAGGCAGTATTTTTCTGTTTGTTTTAAAGTATAAGTGTTCAAATTGTTATCTAAATCGGATAAAAAAATGTGGTTTGCCTAATATATGGGGTAAAAATGTAATGGGGGTGGAACGGGGGAGAGGGGATGAATATTCGGAAACCATATGTAGGCAGTATTTTTCTGTTTGTTTTAAAGTATAAGTGTACAAATTCTTATCTAAATCGGATAAAAAAATGTGATTTGCCTAAATTATGGGGTGAAAACGTAATGGGGTTGGAAAGGGGGAGAGGGGATGATAATTCGGAAACCATACGTAGGCAGTATTTTTCTGTTTGTTTTAAAGTATAAGTGTTCAAATTGTTATCTAAATCGGATAAAAAAATTTGGTTTGCCTAATATATGGGGTAAAAATGTAATGGGGGTGGAACGGGGGAGAGGGGATGAATATTCGGAAACCATACGAAGGCAGTATTTTTCTGTTTGTTTTAAAGTGTACAAATTCTTATCTAAATCGGATAAAAAATGTGATTTTCCTAAATTATGGGGTAAAAACGTAATGGGGTTGGATAGGGGGAGAGGGGATGAATATTCGGAAACCATACGTAGCCAGTATTTTTCTGTTTGTTTTTAAAGTATAAATGTACAAATTGTTATCTAAATCGGATAAAAAATGTGGTTTGCCTAAATTATGGGGTAAAAACGTAATGGGGGTGGAAAGGGGGAGAGGGGATGAATATTCGGAAACCATACGTAGGCAGTATTTTTCTGTTTGTTTTAAAGTATAAGTGTACAAATTGTTATCTAAATCGGATAAAAAACGTGGTTTGCCTAAACTATGGGGTGAAAACGTAATGGGGTTGGAAAGGGGGAGAGGGTATGATTATTCGGAAACCATACGGAGGCAGTATTTTTCGGTTTGTTTTAAAGTTTAAGTGTACATATTCTTATCTAAATCGGATAAATAATGTGGTTTGCCTAAATTATAGGGTAAAAACGTAATGGGGTTGGAAAGGGGGAGAGGGGATGATTATTCGGAAACCATACGTAGGCAGTATTTTTCTGTTTGTTTTAAAGTATAAGTGTACAAATTCTTATCTAAATCGGATAAAAAATGTGATTTGCCTAAATTATGGGGTAAAAACGTAATGGGTTTGGAAATAGGGAGAGGGGATGAATTTTCGGAAACCATACGTAGGCAGTATTTTTCTGTTTGTTTTAAAGTAAAAGTGTACAAATTGTTATCTAAATCGGATAAAAAATGTGGTTTGCCTAAATTATGGGGTGAAAAAATTATGGGGGTGGAAAGGGGGTGAGGGGATTAATATTCGGACACCGTATGTAGGCAGTATTTTTATGTTTGTTTTAAAGTATAAGTGTACAAATTCCTATCTAAATCGGATAAAAAATGTGGTATTGCCAAAAATTATGGGGGTGGAAAGGGAGCGAGGGGATTAATATTCGGAAACCGTATGTAGGCAGTATTTTTATGTTTGTTTTAAAGTATAAGTGTACAAATTCCTATCTAAATCGGATAAAAAATGTGGTTTTGCCTAAATTATGGGGTGTTATGGGGAATAGGGGGTAACTTTTTGGAAATTTTTTTTTTTTTTTTTTTTTTTACAGAAACCTTCGCAGACGCACACTCGAAAACTCTCCAAAGTTTCATTGCAATCAGATAAATGGTATAGGAATGCATAGAAGACGAACAAACAAACATTGATTTTTAGGTATGAGATAAGATTATTTAAAAAGAGGAAGTTAATTTCGTCTGGTATTCTTCAGTATATCGTATTAATTAAGTTAATTTCGCCAATAACAGTCTAAGTTATACAAAAAAGTTTCGCAAACCTATAGGTGTATTCAACTGTAGTGGACTTAACTATGCGAGATTTGGAAGAACAATGTTTTAAACTGCTAGATTTTGAAATGATGTGTTATTTCAGATATATAGATGATAGTTTTATAATAATACCAACAAACAAAATTTATTATACTTTAAATATTTGTAATAACTATGACAATAACTTACAATTTACACATGAAATTGAAAAAGACCAAAAGCAAATAAATTAAGCTGCACTAATTGTGGAATAGCAGTTTATAGCAGAATTTTTTTTTGAGATTTTAATAGATAAATAGTAGAGAATGTAGTTAAAATAAGGTTCGTTGTGGGACTCTGTGGAACTTATAGTTGTTTTCATTTTTGAAAAAGAAAAACACAAATTAACTGTTCAGATTTGTTTAAAAATTATTTATTAAATAAATAACTTTAAAATGTTTTTTATGTATTTGCAACACATGTAAACATTGTACTCACGATCTCTGTCCATTTTGAATGATGAAAATTGCTCAAAACTGAAACATTTTACACCAGTTCAAAGTAACGGTTGATTTACTTCCCCTGTATCTCGCAATAGTTGCTCGCTCAACGCTTACTTTTCAAATGACGTACAGCATCTGCGTCAAGCTTCGGACCTATTCTGACCATGAAGTTAGACACTTTGGGAGTCAGTCTACCCAGCTGTATATTTAAAATTCCCTAAATAAAAACTTTATTTTTCGACTTTTGGCCAGCTTTTTGAGATTTCGCCCACTGTGCATCAGTAGAAAAGATGTGACGAAAGCACATTAAGAGTTTTATTGATTTTAGATAATCCCGCCAGCTAAAATCAATTAAATTGAATAATGTTCTGCTGAATTACACTTGTCGATGTTATGCTATAAATTAACAAATGTTTATTGATGATGTTTTATAAATATAACAACGGTTTTGATTGCCTATTTTGACGTTTTAAGAACCTATTTTGCATTGGAACATAGGCACCTAATATAAGATTTATACAACCTAAAAATCCGAGGCCTAGTTATAAGTACGAAAGCGCATTGCGGAAGGTCAGGTAAAAGGGGTGAATGCTCGATTACTTGCCATGACCACCGAGCGAGAAATATCTGTGCACACACTGCTAAATGGGCTCACGTTGTTATCACGGATGACTCCTAGATATCTTGCAGATTCGGCAGTGGTGTAACAATTTATGGACGACTTTTTTTTTTTGGCTCTTACTCTACTACTTACCTATGTGGTGTAGGACCCCCTCTTTGTGATGCGGGCCCCCTAGGCTACAGCCTACGTGGCCTATGCTTAAATGCGGCCCTGACCTGACCTCAATTATCTTAGTCAAATTAAATCAAATGATCGTATGGCATTGTTGTCGGGGATATCCCTAAGGATTGTTCGGCCGCCAAGTGACTTTCGGCACGCAAATTGTGGCTAACCAAACTATCTCCGTAACCCTACACCATATAGGGCACGTACAGGTTAACGTGGAAGCCGAATCTCGGAAGCGTTGTGGCGTACTTCATATTATACACAACAAGCAGCGCCAGATGTGAAGGCCAGATTAAAGACCTTTGAAATTCGCAGCCGAGCCCGGAATTCTAAGCAGGGACCTTTCGATCTCCAGCCAGAAGCCTTAACCACTGAGCGTCCACGCCGCTCCTTAGAGTAGTAACATTATTGCCGTACTCATTATTATCATCGTCCTATTTCAGTAACCCAATTTTTAGCGGATGAACTCTCCTCATTTATTACTTCTTCTCTGTGGCATTATTAAGAGCCGGCGTTTCTAGGTATTATAGTAAAATTGGAACGATGTATACATATATTATTTCAGTACAACAAATGTATCCCACTAGATATATAGCAGACTTCTTAAATCGAAGAATTTCACTCATTTTTCTTTTTGTTTAGAAACTGTGTGAGAATACCATTGATATTAAACACTAATTAAACTAACTTCTCTTTCAGGATGTTCCAGAAAACATTACACAAATTGATGTATCATTCAGTTATGATCTAGTAAAGGATGCTGTAAAAAAAATGGACGAAGAAAAGTATTCCAAGATTGAAAGCAACAACAACATTGTGGAACAATTACTTAATGTTGCTGACAAGCAGCTGGAGTCTCCTCGGGTGCAGCAACTAATACGGTAAGAACCTTACATCATACTTTAATAACGCCTTCGATCATAGAAGACAGTTAATAAATCCACGTGATCTAAATGCGATTTCTAACAACGTAAATAAATTTAAGCTGTTGTTAAGTCGCTGTGGCAGTTAAATTTTAGCAATTTAATTTTAAATAGGAAATTAGTCTGCATGAAGCTCGTGATAGAGGTCATCGTACACCTAGGGTTTCTGCCAGTTTGCTCTATCCTGTTCACTTAGAAAACAAATATTAACTAATGCATTATGAAGTTTTATAATACGCTATGCTTCCGTGAGACATCCAGCTACTACAAGAATAATGAATAAAATATTCTGATAGTCAAGTTGCGATTAGTGGCAGTAACAAAATGTTTAGTTCAAAGGCATATGGGCATATAAAGAAAATGCGAGAAATTGGGACAGAAGAAAACGTATCTTATAAAGCTGTTAAATATATATATATATATATATATATATATATATATATATAATATATATATATCCTCTATGTTGATCAAAACATACTCACATGATCGATATGCATTTCATTCGATTATACGAGATTCCAGATTACTTTCCTGTCATGGCTCAACACATCAAAAATGGGAAGCTCTAGTTCATTGGTATTCTTTGAATGTACTATAAGATTTAAGTATTTTTATCTCATGACATCTTGCTCAAAACTGTAAATAATCCTTGTCGGTGGTCGGTAATTTGATGGATGACAATCGTCGGCCGTATCTCTCGGTCCAGACGTCTAGATTTTAATTTTAAATAAATCGAGTAGTTACTCCTGGTGAATGTTTAGATATTTGCCCTTGAGCAGACTCTCCGTTCCTAGTCAATAGCTGCTAAGATCTAATTAAAAAAAAAAAAAAAAGTGTGCTACAATATATTTTAGTTCATTGGCGTTCTCTGAACGTGCTATAAAATTTAAGTATTTTCAGCTCATAATATCTTGCTCAAAACTGTTAATAATCCTTTAAAACTTCTTCTCGGCTATTTAGTAACGGATGGTAATTCTTATACCATCAAGTCAATAAACATTTTTCTTCAAAAGGAGAAAGTGGATACAACATATGCATATAAAAAAACGGTTATTTAAAAGATCTTTACGAATTTTTCATTTTTAAGATGGAATCAAAATAAATTTGAAATAACTTGTCGCACTTTTAAATGGACGGCTATGGTGATTATATAATACTATAGCGAAAATTGAATTTGCAAAACTGCACAAGGCGACAATTTTTCCGCATAGAATGTGGAGCAATCTGCTAGCATTCCTATTAATGTGATACTAGACGACCCGTGCGAAAATTTCGCGAATAAAATACGATGAATAGTGAAGTTGAATGCTTGTAATGTAATGAAAAGTAGAACCGTACTTTTGTAGCAAATATATATATTTAGTGTAATAGGTACGCATCAAAATACTTAAAACATATTACGAAACAGGAAAATTTAAAACTCGCTGTATGTACGGCAAACTGTTACGAACCTTAACAGAATACAACCAACCTGAACAAAATCCACACCGCATATCAACATCGCTGTGATATGTGTTGCTGTGGGATCAAATTGTTTACCCTGGAATTATATAGCAAAACAAAAATCTTTCCGTAACAGAAAAAAATACACGAAAAACTACTTATTACATAAAAACTGTTTATTGACATCTCTGCGATATCTGCTGCTGCAATCCACGGACTTTTCTCTGAACTGTCTCATTCACCTGACCACTTCAACATCAAATTCCAAAAAATTCTTAATTTATGATTTAACCTAATTGGAAACCTTAATCTTTAAACGATATGTCATCTGTCCATTTTGGTTAGGTATCGAAGGAGATAAATGGCTCGTAATTAAAAAGAAAAACACGTAATTAAAATGATCTTAATACTTTTGCCCTTAAAATTCCTTTTATAAAATATGGTGTGACCAAAGTGGATACCTTGGTCTTTAAAATACTTAATTTATCGATTTCGGTTAGGCGTCAAGCGAGGTAAAAAAAAAAAAAAAGTTTCAGAAATGATGATATTTTGCCCCTTAAGGGTTGGAGAAAGTTCTTTCTTGAAACGTGATGTGACCAAAATGGATACTTTAATATTTAAAACGGTGCCTCATTTATCGATTTCGGTTAGGTATCAAGGGAGATAAATGGCTAGTGACAGAAAAAAATGCGTTGAACAAATATTAATACTTTTGCCCTTGAAGGGTCAAATTTTGAAAAGTTCCTTTCTTAAAGTATGGTGTAATGGAACTGAAAACCTCAGTCTTTAAAGTGATACCTTTTATCAGTTTTGTTTAACTAGACGACCCGTGCGAAAATTTCGCGAATAAAATGCGATGAATAGTGAGGTTGAATATATATATATTTTAGCCTAATAAATACGCATCAAAATACTTATAACATATTACGAAATAGTTAGAAAAATTTAAAACACTCTTTATTTACGACAAACTGTCACTGACCTTAACAGAACACAACCAACCTGAGCAAAATGCACGTAACATATCAACATCTCTGTGATATTTGTTGCCGTGCGAATAAAATGTTTATATTGGAATTGCATGGCAAAACGAAAGTGTTTCCGCAACAAACAAAAAAATATCCGAAAAGCTACTTATTGAATAAAAAAAGTTTATTGACATCTCTGTGATATCTGCTGCTGCAATCTGGCGACTTGCCTCTGAACTGTCTCATACGCGCTACCACTTTAAGGGGACACAGTCGCGAACAGGTTCAAAAAAATCGAATTTTTCTTTTTAGACTTGTTAAAAGCTTCAATTATTTAGCTGCAAAATGCCGTTTGTTTCGTATAGATTTGACGATTAGATTCGGAGTTACTAATTTTTTCGTGATGCGTGGTAATAGTGTGTCTGTATTGTAATTACATTAGTTTCTTTTCTGTAAAATTTTTAATACAATTTTTCTTAAAACTACATATTTTGATATTCTGGTACACTTTTCTCAAAAACTAAGACTGATAAAGACATCAGACCTTCAACATCTCTTGTTAATAATACAATGATTAATCAAATAAAAAATGGGACCTATCGTAACAACAAGAACAAACTTACAAGCTCCAAGATATTTATAAAAGTTATAATTTTTTATAAAATATGGTGTGAGCAAAGCGCCTACCTTGGTCTTTAAAATGATACCTCATTTACCGATTTCGGTTAGTTTTCAAGTCAAGTAAAAAAATAGTTTTAGAAACGATGATATTTTTGCCCCTTAAGGGTTGAATTTGGAGAAAGTTTTTTCTTAAAAAATGATGCGACGAAAGCAGATAATTTAATATTTAAAACGATACCTCTTTATTAATTTCAGTTAGGTATCAGTAGGAAATAAATAGCTCGCGACAGAAAAATGCGTTGTAGAAATATTAATACTTTTGCCCTCTAAGGGTAGAATTTTGAAAAATTTCTTTCTTAAAATGTGGTTTAGCGGAACCGAAGACCTTACGAAGACAATAATCTGTAAAATGATATCTCGTTTATCAATTTTGTTTAATTTATCAAGGGAGAAAAATGACTCGAGACACAATAAAAGTATTTTAGAAATACTGTTATTTATGCCCTTTAAGGGTCGAATTCCGAAAACTTCCCTTCTTAAAATAAAATGTGACCATGGCGGAGACCTTAATCTTTAATATGATACCTCATTTATCTATATTGGTTAGATATCAAGGGAGATAAATGGCTCGTGACACAAAAATCCATTGTAGAAAAATTTGTACTTTTTCCCTTTAAGGGTTGAATTCCAAAAACATTCTTTGTTAACGTATGATTTCACAAAGCTGAGACATTATTCCTCATAATCCTACTTCATTTATCGATTTTGGTGAGATATACAGGGAGATAAATCACTCAAGTCACAAAAAACGCATTTAGAAAAATTTACATTTTCGCCCTTTAAGGGTCGAATTACGAAAAATTTCTTTCTTAAAATATAGTGTTACCACGGCGGAAACCTTAGTCTTTAATATGATATATTATTTATCTATATTGGTTAGATATCAAGGGAGATACATAGCTCGTGACACAAAAATCCTTTGTAGAAACATTTATACTTTTTTCCTTTAAGTGTGGAATACCAAAAACATTCTTTCTTAAAATATGATGTCACAAAGCTCAGACATTACTCTTCATAATCCTACTTCATTTATCGATTTTGGTTAGATATCCAGGGAGATAAATCGCTCAAGACACAAAAAACGCATTTTAGAAAAATTGACATTATTGCCCTTTAAGGGATGAATTACGAAAAAATACTTTCTTAAAATATAATGTTACCACGGCGGAGACCTTAGTCTTTAATATGATACCTCATTTATCTGTATGGGTTAGATATGAAGAGAGATAAATGGCTCCTGATAGAAAAATGCATTGCAGAAATATTTATACTTTTGTCCTTTAAGAGTCGAATTTCGAAAAATTCCTGTCTTAATATATGATTTTGCCAAAGCAGAGATCTTAATCTTTAAAATGATACTTCATTAAACGATTTCAGATAGGTATCCAGGGAGATAAATAACTTATAATACAAAAAACAGCATTTTAGAAATATTGACATTTTTGTCCTTTAAGGGTTCAATTCCGAAAAATTCCTTTCTTAAAATATAATGTGAGCAAAGTGGAGACTATAAGCTTTAATATGACACCTCATTCATTAATTTCGGTTACGTATGACGAGAGATAAAGGCTTGTGACAAAAAAATAGGCTACCTTATAGAAATAATATATATGATTTTCCGTGCCATCTTCTTAATGGAGTCATTTCTAAGTATTAGATTTAATTTCATCGTTTTTAGAGATTAAAATTAATTTTGCGTACTAGCGATTTTTTGCGTCTATTGTTATTTGTGTTCTAATTGGCCATGATTTACACTTGCTGTAGACACCCTGCGAAAACCCATCCGGCACTTTCACCTCTATATAAGATAAGGATAAAGTGAACCGTAATAGGATTCTGTCACTCCACTGATTTTATAATGGGAATTTTCCGCCTAATTTGTTTGAAGATGGAGCTAACGGCGGCTTAATTGTCTCTAATGATCATCGTTGAATATGGGGAGACTATATATTACACACAGAGTGAATACACATGTCAAATTGCTTACGCGACAGGACCCTCGCATATCAGCTCCTGCGTTACTGCTTCTGTTTACAAGCATACAACCTAACAAACACCTACATAGTAGTCCTAGTAGCCTTATGGCAAAGAATAGGAACTGAGGGAAGTGTCCAATAATTATGTGCACCAGCTGTCGTGCTTTTGATTAAACAGAAAAAGTTTAGTATATTGGTAGAATGAGAATCCGCCTACAGTCACTAGGATACTGAAGGCGGTTTCTCATTCTACCTTTTGTCTGATTAATACAGTCACATCAAAATAGAGAATTATGGATAAAATTGAGTTTAGTGTATTGTCTCCGCGTAACTTAAAATGTTTCCCGACATAAATACACACGAATTAAATTTCTTTACAGTTACTATGAAGTTTCTTTTGTTGATGGTATAGTTATTTTATCTCGTTCTGTGTAATTCAAAGAAGTGTGTTATGGTATAAGAGTTTTCTCTAATAATGATAATAGTAAAGAAAGAAATAATATAACAGGAAATAATGGAAAGAGAGATCTTTAGCAAGAAGGTATTAAGTATGGAAGAGAGAAAACGAAAAAAAATTCGAAGTGGTCTGAAGAGAGAAGGAAGAAACAGTGAAATGACGAAGAAATACTGGACTGAACGGAAGAACAATAACAAAGGATGAAGAATTTAAATTGGCACGTGGTAATAGCAGGCCTGATTGGAAAGAAGAATAATAATAGTAATAGTAACAAATATTCCATGTAATGATAAAAATTTATTTACGTTCTGCAAACAAACAAAAAATAACCTCTATTACACCAATCAGTTATGATTTAAAATAGAAATTCTCATCTTAAAGTACGAATTAAGAGTGACGAAGCAGAACAACCCGCAAGAGAACTACATAATACGATTATATTTCGGGGTCGTACTTTTATTTATAATTAGCACAATGATATAAATAATTTTCATTTAATAGCTGTCCTGGTAACTCAAATTCTAATATACCATAACATAGTTTCCTTCGTTCTGTTTCTGTTTCAGGTCCCGTCAAAAGTTTGATCTCTTCATTTTGGAAGAACTGCTTTATCAGGCGTATTACGGAATACATCACAAAGTAGGTTCACCGCCACTTGTTGGCTTTCTTTCTTTAGGAATGTACCCAGTGAACTATTTCTCAATGGGGAACCTTTTCAATCCGTCGTATATGCCTTTTGAGATTTTTTACCTAACCGACCATATGACATTCTGGCAGAGACTGCAGAATTTTGTTGCTTGTGTTGCATTTTACATTTTTTTAAATCCACTGTCACAAACAGAGGAAATGCTAAGAAAGCATTTCGGTGATGAGCCACCCTCTGTTTTCGAAACAATATATAATCACAGCCTGTATATCGCCGGTGGCCACTTCACTTCTGGTTACCCCGCTCCAGTGCTACCGAACATAGTTCAGGTCACCGGACTACACATTGAGGAGGAACGCCAACCATTACCGAAGGTATGGGTAGTATCGGAATACTGTTTTATCCTACTCGACTAATGCAAAAACTCTCCGTCTTCTCATACCTACTTTTACAGGATATTCAGCAGTTCCTTGATGGTGCCAAGGAAGGAGCTATATACTTCAGTCTCGGTTCCAATGTCAAGAGCAAGGATCTTTCGCCTGAAAGGGTCCAGTCATTCCTGGAGGCGTTCTCTGAGCTGCCTCAGCGAGTGCTGTGGAAGTGGGAGGCGGACAGCCTGCCCGGACAACCAGACAACGTCATGGTGGCCAAGTGGCTGCCACAGCAGGACGTACTCGGTGAGTGTATTCTTCTCTGCTATCCACCTCACTGTGATCCCTAGCCATTTGTGAGGATCGCAGTTCCTGAGCGTGTCGTATTTGTTAAGTCACCCAGCTTGGATTCATCGGCCATAGTATTTTTGATCTATGAGCACCACCCTAACTCTACCCTTGAGATGCAGTTTCATATTCATAGCTCAACCTGCATATAGACGGCATGAGACGATGGTTAAGAACCACTGGACACCTTATGCAAACAGAAATAAACACAAAATTTGTCAGGTAAAATTGACGGGTACGTCGCTCAGACACATAAATGCAGCTATAATTCAAATCATCTTTCTTCTTTTATTCGCACCATTTGAAAGAATACCGAACAATTAGCTGGTTTGCTGGATATATTTTCTGCCATAACAATAAAACTGTCGTTATTTCAATAATAGTTCTTCAAACTATCTCTTTCTTCATTCCATTGTATATGTTGAATGTCACATAAATTTCTTCAAAACCCGTAACATATTATATGCCAGCATTACTTGAGTGTTTGTTCCCAAACAAAAACAGGTCTCACCACAGCTACAAGCATGCTCCTTCTTGCTGTGACTTTCAACACTGTGGTTTAAGTCCTTATCGCTTTTCTTTCTTAGAGCAATTCTGCCAGCACTCAAACACACTTACATATGATTTACAGGCACTGAATATTCTGTTTGTATTTAAAAAGAAAGTAGTAACAACAGTAAAAAAAATCTTATCAAACATTTTACCTTACAAGACACGTTAGGGATATCACTCAAGTTTCAAACTGAGAATAGTTTTATAGTTTCGTAAAAAGATTCAGACCAAAGAATAATCTTATAATTCTCATCAGTACATAGAATTTTCAATCTTGATCAGGACCATAATTATCTTTAAAGTCCGGAAGGGTATTCTGTCTTGACAGTGTTGCCATACCACCCGATATTTAATTTAACACCAGATGATACTGAAATAAAAATTATTCTGCAAATATCTATCTTCTTGCCTTCAGTTTGCATTAATCATCTGTTAGCTGTGACTCGAAGATAGTGTATTTAATTCTGGAGCTAATAAACACAGTATTACACTAACAATCAGTTTTCAATAAAGTGCTGGATTTTTTTTTTTTTTTTTTTTTTTTTTTTTTTTTTTTTTTTTTTTTTTTTTTAATAGCAAAACGTAGTAGGTTTCACATTAACAGTCTCTACTCAAAACTCTCTCACTTCAAGGCAGCACACCAGCGACTCCCTGTTAAATATTTTAATACTCGCCAATAAGTATATTTCAATAATTCAGTAATGGAACAAAAGACAAATGCAGCTGGTACACAGTGATCGATTTAATCATGATGGTTATGTTATCATTTAAAGTAAGTTATTCCAAGAAATTTGAAAACAAAACGAAAATTTATCTTGTACCAATTGTTCGCAATCCGCTCTCAAGAAACACACGCGCGTGTCTAAAAGAACAGTTAGAAGCAAATAACAGTGACTGTAAAATTAATAATTAAGAAAACATAGCGTGAGTACACGTGAACTCTGGCCATAATGTGTGAGATGCGAGTCGAGACAGTTCTAGAATAGCGAATCTCCAATTATTATTACTGTTATTAAAGGATCTGTGACTAATCTCTAAGGCGATCCGCCGTTGAGAAAGGTTGGGAAAGGCTGCATGAGACCCATGTCAGAAGAATCTGCTGGCGCAAACGAGCGACAGAAAAAGGTTAAATTACTAAATTCAGTTCTGCAATTAAGAATGAGACTTCTGAAGATGACTACGAATATAATTTGACAAGATTCAAAAAGTATCAGGAGACCTGACAATACTTGACTACAAAATACATTTCAAACGGCTCTTTTATTTTATTTTATTTTTTTATTTTTTTTTTTTTTTTCATTTAGCCTTGGACTAATCTTGCCAGGAGCAGAGGGTAGGGGTACCAGGTTTTAGTTTAATTTTATTATAACCACTTTATATCAATTTTTTGGTTTTTGCAACGTACTTGTGTATAGAGTTGGTCACTTTTGTGTCTGGATTTGAGAGATTGGTCATTAAATTTTGGGAGCTTTTCTTATTATTTTTTTCTGATTTCTTTGTTTTCATCACATCTGAGAATGTAACGGTAAATATCTTCTATTGCATCACATCTGGTACAGATCGGTGAGTCAAAGATTTTCATAATGTACTTTTTATGATTTAATTGGGTGTGTCCTGTGCGCAGTCTGTTGATTTGGGTAATCTTGTTCCTGCTTAAATCTTTTGTTTCATATCATGGCTTCTTGTTGATCTTATTACTTATTGCCCGATGTTAAAATTCTTTTGTTCCTTTGTTATTTTGCAATTTCTCTTTCCATTCTTGTCTTATCCCGTTTGATGCACAGTTTCTGAGAACTGTGTATGGAGTAGCCGTGTCCAGTCTTTCATTGGCTGTGGTTTTGCCGCCGTGTCGGCCTTTTCATTGCCGTGTAATGCTTGGCACACATAGAAGTCTTATATCTACGTCCTGTGTTGTCAGTTTATCTATCTCTCTAGCTACTTCGTATGGCAGGTAAATTTTAGTCTTGCCTTTTGGGATTCCAGAGATTGTCTGTAAGGCACTTCTTGAATCTGAACAGATGACCACTTTCTTTAAATCTGTCTTTCCGATGTATTGTAGCGCTTTAAGAATAGCAAATAGTTCGGCCGAGAAGCTCGAAAATTGGTCCGGTAATCGGAATGCTTCTATGACATCGCTCGCCGGGTCAGCATAGGCGGCCGCAGAGGCCTCCTCCCCCGCCTTTGATCCGTCTGTGTATATTTGGGACCAGCGATTCCACCTGGTGTTTAATATTTCCATCGTCTTTTGAATTTCTTCTCCCGGAATGCAGTGTTTCTTCTCTGTCATCTTTAACTAGCGGATAGGTCCACTTTTTGCCATAGTTCATGCTCTGAGTATAGGTCGTTAATTTCTGTTGTGTGGATGCTCTATTGATTTGTTAATTTCCAGTAGTTTATAAGTCTTGGCATCTTATGGATGTCTGGTGATTTTCTTTGCATCTCGTGTGCTAAAATCTGTACTTTCTTCACCAGAATGTGATCTTCTTTAGAGCATACCTTTATCCAAAAATTTATCCCTATCTTCTTTCTTCGTAAGTATAGAGGGGGAATTACTGTTTCCGCTTACATCGCTTCTATCGGAGTAGTCTTGATAAATCTACCAATTATCCTTTGTGCCGCTGCTTGAACTGTGTCCAGTTTCTTCAGTAGTGTTTTGCATGCGTTGTCGTAAAGCATCCCCCCATAATCGAGTTAGCTTCTCACAAAGTATATAGAGCGCAATACCCGAGTATCAGCTCCCCAACACAAGGAAGCGAGAGCTTTCAGCACGTTTATTCGGAGTAGGGAGGAAGCACTCAGCTCTGTTATATGTTTTCGCCAAGTGAGCTTGGAGTCGATCCATATTCCGAGCAATTTAACCTCTTTCAACTGATCTATAAGTAAGTCATTTATAGTTATTTTAAAGTCATTCTCTTGATAGTGCCTGTGAGTGAAGATGCATATTTTGCATTTTTGAATTGTTAGTTGAAGCCCTCTCTGTCTCAGCTTTTCCAGGATTACTCTTATTGCCGATTATAGGGTCAATCAACCCGACGTCCAGCAATTTCACCTCTGTTGGTAGACGCAATAAGTATAAGATCGACACCAGCAAATTTCAAAAATTTACAATCATCATATCTCAGAAATGGTATTATAACAAACTCCTCCAGCTCATTCAACATACCGCATCCTCCCAAAGGGAGAAAAATATCCCCCAACGCCTTAACTTGAACCCTTAAAGGATTAAAGAAAAGTGTCTGGGGGGGCTCGGGACCCCCGGGTGTGCAGTACCCGTATCCAGGCCAACACGGAGGAAGGCCCAGACCCCTAAGGGTGGAAACATCGTCACACACAGGCTCCAAGGAAGATTGCGTCCGATCAAAGTGCGCACCACAGATTATCTCACCACACCCTCACGCCACCAAGAATCCGGCACCATCGCAGAAAAGGAACTCTTCCGAATTCCGCGAGGGTGGTGAGGCTAGGCACATCACCAACCATGTGGGTGCCCGTGGGGGCGACGGGGACGTGGCGTTCGCCACGAACCAGGCCGAAGAGGAAACCTGGCCTTTTCTGCTAGTCCCACGCGCTTCCAGCCCCACACGCTCCCGCAGACGGGCAGTAGCCGCAGCAACCGAGCATAGCGCGGGCCTGCCCAACACTGCACTCACCCCGAGCCCGACCAACATGCCCCGTATGTGCGCCACTGACAGACCAGGGTCTCCGCACAGATCAGACTCATTCCACCGCGCCCAACTGGCTGGAACACCTTAACAAGTACGAGCACAGGCTTAAGAGCACTCGTCCTCGCTTCGCAAAGCACCATCGTAGTGAGCATCACACCCCATCTTACAGCCAAAGTGCACGGGGCCATTGGCCCTAAGTTCGGACCCATACAATACCAATTTCCAATTTTAAAGAGGACCTACAGTATTATAGCAGCAAAATGGCTCATACCGGCGGCAAGGGGAGCCGAAGTTCCTTGATCGGTGATCACCGGTCCCAGCTAGGGCCATTCTATGCAATCTGAAGATGACCCCGCCCGTTGCGAAATCACGCCAGATTTTCCGGTACCGTCCGTCACCTCCCATCAGGGTCGCGTCACCTACCTGCACCTTAGGTCTTACCGCCGTGAGCAGGAGAAGAGGTACAAACCTCCTAATCTGCATCCATCGGTCTTACCGCCAGGCGTTGGCAATAAGTGCTACCGGTGGGAGGGTTGCACCACGTCACTCCACTATAACTCCTGTCTTCCGAAGACCTGGGTAGGCTGGCCCATTTTTTTGGTCCAGACCGGGGCAAGGGGAACCACTTCACCTGATCGCCAACGCCCATCTCAGCTACAGCTGTACTCGAGAACCGAGTTGCAACCGCGACCAGCAAATGGCAGACGCCGACTTACCGGTACCGCGTGTATCCGTTGTGCATGGTCCACCGCCACCTTGAACTCCAACCGGTCGCAGCCCGAAGGCCGCAGCGCCGGTACAACGGGAGCATCGGAACAGTATGCGATCCAAGAACGAAAATGATATAGCAGTTCAAGCTAGATGTTATCGGTCACAGAGAACTATCGATTACTTTTTTTAATCAAGACAGTCAGCGCCAAGAGGTCACAAACTTGTCCTCTTCAGCATTAGAGGTATGTCGACTAATGCGACAGTGAATATCACTAGTTTGGTAGGTGTAAGTACGTATTCGTCACATCTAGCAGCTCCACAAGACATCCAATCTCTGACACGCCTAAGAAAACTGCAACTTGCTAACCCTAAACAAGATGGAGAAGACCTCGTCATCGATATTCTTATCGGCGGAGACCCCTACTGGAAGATTATGAAAGTTGAGTCCTCAGTTTGTCTGTCAAGTTCCGCCATGCTCCTCCCATCGAAATTCGGCTGGGTTTTAAGTGGCAACAGATCTGGCAGTGCGGTGAACAATATCACGGTAAGCCTCATAGTCTAAATGAGTTCACACTAAGAGACAATGACGTTATTTTTGGGATTTTGATGTTGTAGGAATCACCCCAAATCAAGAAATATCGATGAGAGGTAGTGATGCAGCGATGCAACAGAGATTTCTCGATTTATACCAAGTTGAGAATGATCGAAGAGTAGTCTCCTTCCCCAGAAAAGCGGACATAAACATACCAGACAATCACCGCAATGCCGAAAGACGATTTCATACACTGCAAAGGCGACTCAATGAATACGACGATGAGAAAGATGTTTACTACATGCAGATGCAAAGCTGTATTAGGAATAGTCACGTAGAAGTAGCAGAATCCTTTACTGAAAAGGAAAAGAGGAATGACGTGGAAGCATCAAGTGAAAAATTGTGTTTAATGGGTTTTCACACGAAACTGATTCACCTTCACTCAATGACCCTTTGAGATCCTAAAGAGACCCTTTTGGACAAGAGCACATATGTCGATGATTTCGTGGCAGGTGCTCCAAACGAAGTAGAATCAATCTCACTTTACTACGAGCTCACGTCCGTCATGAGAAAAATTCAGTTTCCAATGGCTAAGTGGGCATCAAAATTCAAATTCACCACAGTTACAAGGAATTTGGACGGCTGAGGGAAGAGAAATAAATACAGGAACTCAAGTGTTATGATTCTACTGGACTACAACAACTGCTACATTTTTATTCAACTACAAAGGCCTTTCAGATAAAGTAATGGAGAGGCCCTCAGTGAAGAGAAACCAGCTACAGACCATGGTCAAGCTTTATAATCCACTTTGCTTAGCATATCCGGTTTCCATCACAGGAAAAATATTGTTCCAGGATACCTGGTGCAGAGGAATCGGCTGGGATGATATCCTTACCTTCGACTTAGAACAACGATCGTATGCATTGGTGACAACAACTAATGATATAGCTACAGTTCAGCTGATTTGTAGCGAAAATAGACTAGGAATTGATTTCGATTGGTCACTTTTCATTAAAGAAGATCGCTCTAGTCTTTCACTGCACCAATAGAGAGCTGGCAGATATGAGGGCAGAATTATTAGATAATAAAACTCATCAGCATCTTGCCCAGCAAGCAATCACGTGGAAATTTACTGCGCCACGTGCGGCTTGTTGGGGGGGGGGGGGGGATGATGGGACCGAATAGTTGGCTGCACTAACCGCTGCCACGACGCTCCATGATAAACATAGAAAGACTGCAGACGGTATTGACGGTATTAAAAATGGTGGAGTAAGGAGTACTTTTTTCTCTTTCAACGCTTCCACAAAATGGGAAATCATATAAAGAAGCCAACAGACTTCAATGTAGAAGATGCTGTCCTTCTTCAAGAAGATGTGCGGCCACATCACGAGGAGGAAGCCACGAATGCTCGAGTTGAAGACTGGGATCATACGAATGGCCGTCCTGTCTACATCAGAAGGAAGACTAATCATCAGATCTGTCCAGCTGATCATCCCCCTGGAGATTGAACACGGTAGGAATGATGCTGGGGATTATGAGTACTTATATATTCTCTTTGGAATCTGTTTCCAGTTAGCTTGTAGTTACGTTATAGTCAGAGAGATTAATAAACAGTGAAAACACGTTTGTTTATATGATTCAATCCATGACAATCTCACTAATCCCAGCAACATCTAACTTCCATTTCTCTTTTTAGATTTTCTTATCTACCTGCCCTATTCAAACTTCTAACCTTCCAGGCTCCGACTCGTAGAATGTTTCTATCCATTCTGATGACTCCTCCCTGAGTAGACCCCACCCGGAGATCCGATTGGAGGACTATTTTGCCTCCGGAATATTTTACCCAGGAAAAAGCCACCATACTATATGTAGTTTGAGAGTATCACATTGCCTTGATATGCCCTTAGGGCCTTTAATGCAGTGGTTTCCCGTTGCATTTTTGCATCCCCATGCCGTTTATCATTTCTGATTCATCCGCATTTAGGGGCCGTTCTCAGCCCTAAGGGCAAGAGGGTGCTCTGGACCGCTCCCCTCTCTTCCGCCATCCTTAGTAGGCCGTTGACAAGCAGTGGTTAATTCCTTATACCGGGAATCTTTCAGTCGCCAGAGCCTCGTACGTGAAAACAGGGTGCACCACGTGAAGGAGAGGTTGGAATTTGGTTGGAAGAGGCTAATATAGTCTTTTCCAATTCCTTACACTCCATCACTTCCGTAACAACAAATGCGGTCTGAACAGGGGGGAAAAATTACCTACGCCACCAGGAAATACACTCTGGACACGCACATCGGTGTTTTGTTTACTTCCTAGCGGTTCTGGTTGGGTTCAATCGTTACCTGGACAAGATCAGAAACGTTACTAAATGTACAAAGACACATACCTATAGCTGATTTTTGACTTTAGATATGTCGGAAACTATATCAAACAAAAACAAAAACTTCTTTACTTCCGATTTTTCTTGTAGAGTTCATCATCAAATTGCAGCACCGCAGTTGGCGGAGAGCTGACACATGATACGAAATAAAACACTTTTATATCAATATTATATCCGTAAATTAAATATCACTATTAAGTTAAGCTCATTGAAGAATTAATCTATTATATAGAGGGTTAAATAACGTATTCCTTTTATTTGGATTTAGCACAATCAGAAAACTGAATAAAAATTAACCAAAGACAAAAAACAATATAAACACAATACAAAAATTAATCATTTTAGGACAGATCAGATTACTTACGCTTATTACGTTTGATTCAAGTATTCCATTTTTTTAACTGTATTCCAGAAACTAAATAACCAAAGTCAAACCATTAATCAGAATGCAAAGAGCAGTAGTGTGATCTTTCGTTGGTGTTTCTTGACAGGAGTGCTTATCTCAAATCAGTGATCAATGACCATATTTGTTCAATCTCGAAATTGCATTAATTTCTTGCTTCGTTCGCAAATTTTAACCTGGACCATAAGCTCTAAAAAGTTGAAAACACCATCCAGATTCATTCAGTATCCCCCAGGGAAGCGTGATAGCGCCCCTGCTGTTCCTTGAATACATCAATGATTTTTGCTACGTAATGGAGACTGGATGCTGCTGATGCTATTATGTGTCGTGACAAAGTATGTGCTCCGTTACAAGCAGCTATTATTAATATGGTGCGAAGAATGGCAACTGGAGCTAACGCTAAAAAATGCCAATTCATACACATAACATTCATAATAGGTTTATTTCATGGTGATAGCAAAAGGTGACACCATTTATCTCTGAATATGCAGTTAATGACACAGTCCTTAGTACTGTAGATACTGATAAATACATAGGGTAATAAGTCACAATAAATTTTTATGGAATGATTACATTGAGAAGGTAATCGGGAAAGCAAAACATATGTTATGTTCCCTAGATGGTAATGTACGCCGGAAGTAAAATCGATTGCTTACAAAGAACTAGTGCGACCTCATCTAAAACAATGCTCTTTATAGTGGGGACCCTTAAAAAAAAGGTTAATAAAGGGTTTCTGGAAGGTCCAAAGAAGACTCACTAGATTTATAACAGGCATATACAGCTGGTGTAAGTGTGATGTTGACGGGATTAGCTTGAGGAGATCTGCAACACTGTAGTCGTCGCTCCCGTGAGATTTGGTAAGTTCACGACAGATTAATATAATTGATTATAGTAAACATATTGTATTGTCCGCAACATTAGAATCCGGGATTGAATAAGAAAATAAGATAAGAGAAATCAGGACCAGAACCGACTCTTATCTCTACTTATTTTCCACACGAGTGAATGAAACAGGAAGGATTAAACGAGTAAGAAAACTTAGAATCCGATAGTAGTTGGCTCCGGTTTCTTGATACAGCTCATGGCCGCTTCCTGCCACATCACGTATATATGTATTTACGTTTACACATTACAACAGATGCTACGAACCCTCCACCACCTGCTTTGCAGTGAATTGCACAAATTACTTTATCTCGTTATTCTCAAGGAATGGACTGATTTCTGAGATATCGACCTGACTGCAGCCTTTTTAGGACCTTTCAACTCTTGATTCCAAAATTTTAGAATTGAACTCTCCACCAACTGGGGCTTGCGTCAGTATCGGAGAGCGACACAACAAAACTCGTTTAACCAATATTTGGGAAATTAGCATACAGAAGAACAAGTTCAACTTCAAACAATGTTTGCCTGATGTTCTGGAGTTCTTCTCTCCTATATTATCTGAAAATACAACGCAAAAACTATTCTAAAAACAGTGATTAAAAAAACTTGGGCTTAAAATCAGACATTTATAATTTTAAAATGATTTCAAGCAGTTCAAAACGAGGAATGAAACGCCGGCAAGAGACGAAAATTAAAAGGTAAATTCAAGGTTTAATTGCCTTTGATGGCTTGAATTACGTGCTCCGGCTTTAAAAAGTAATTACTTCAGTTTTTATCTGTTAAATTCTTGTAGACACACTACATCGCAAACAAAAAAAACGTACAGTGGTCAACCGGAAGTTAACAACACCACACTTTGCATGATGGCGCTGCACATGACGAAAAAATAAACTAATAAGCTACAGAGCTCTATAGTGAACTGCACCAAGAAACTACACTCTCGCACTCAACATTATCTCACTACACAGTTCGTTGTTAGGGAGCGTGCATAAACCACGTAGCTCCATTTAGGCCTCCAGTGAACCCCCCTCCCCCCAAGTAGATTTTGCCTTCCTCCCCCCCCTCCCCCACGTAGCACTTAGCTTTTTTCCCTTTTGATTCCAGAAAACATTTTGTACTGTTTTCTCTTGTCAGACTATTGTAAATTACATACAGAGATAATTAACTGAGGGAAATAAATATTCATATGCTGTTGTGAATTCTGTTCCTCATTTTAATTGTGAAAAATGATTTGAAATGAAAGCTACGTGGCCTGGCATTGAACCCCCCCGTCCCCCACGTAGCCCAGCGTAGCCTTCCAGCCAAATCCTCCCCCCCCCCCTTTGGACGGAGCTACCTAGTTTGTGTACGGTACCTTAGGAAGTATGTGTCATAAAATAAAATTTTATTAATTTGATCCAATAACTATTCATTTTATTCCAAAATCACAACCAGGTCTATGTCAGATATTGTGTGGAAGCTGATATTTATCGAAACGACGTCCTACAATCAAAACCGATTGAGATACATGAATTGTTATAAATATTTCAAACTTTATTTTCGTGAGAGGAATGAACTAACGATCTTACTTTGTGTTTTAGCACATATCAACATCCGCGCATTCATCACTCAGGGCGGCCTCCAGAGCTTCAACGAGGCGTCTTACTTTGGGGTTCCCTTGATCGGCATTCCCTTCCTCGGTGATCAGAGCTTCAACGTAGCCAAGATGGTCGCAACTGGCATCGGAGTGCATCTACCCAGCCAAGACATCACCAAGAAGAACGTACTCAAGGCCGTCCGTACGGTTCTGGAGGATCACAGGTAACAAATAACTCCTTAAGAAGAGATTCTGTCCCAACTAGAAGTAAATTTATTGTAATACGCAAATTCGTCAGTAAATCTTCAATACGTACATTTAAATTAGTGACCAGCATTCTAGCAAAATAGTATTTAATTTATTACGCGAAGTATCACGTACTTTTGAAATGCTACTTTTAAAGTAAGATTTTATGAGAGTATAACCATTCTCATACTTTTTATTGTCTTCAAGAATTATAATTATATTTTTTATTAACAATATTGAACAACAAATTCATAGGAAACATATTACTTCAACAGCCATTAATGAAGACTCTGAAAATAAGTATTGAAATAATGAAGCGAAAAGAGCAGAACTTGAAATTTTGGTTAAGTTTGTTAATCAATATAGATTGCACCAAGAAACTACACTCTCGCACTCAACATTATCTCACTACACAGTTCGTTGTTAGGGAGCGTGCATAAACCACGTAGCTCCATTTAGGCCTCCAGTGAACCCCCCTCCCCCCCAAGTAGATTTTGCCTTCCTCCCCCCCCTCCCCCACGTAGCACTTAGCTTTTTTCCCTTTTGATTCCAGAAAACATTTTGTACTGTTTTCTCTTGTCAGACTATTGTAAATTACATACAGAGATAATTAACTGAGGGAAATAAATATTCATATGCTGTTGTGAATTCTGTTCCTCATTTTAATTGTGAAAAATGATTTGAAATGAAAGCTACGTGGCCTGGCATTGAACCCCCCCGTCCCCCCCGTAGCCCAGCGTAGCCTTCCAGCCAAATCCTCCCCCCCCCCCTTTTGGACGGAGCTACCTAGTTTGTGTACGGTACCTTAGGAAGTATGTGTCATAAAATAAAATTTTATTAATTTGATCCAATAACTATTCATTTTATTCCAAAATCACAACCAGGTCTATGTCAGATATTGTGTGGAAGCTGATATTTATCGAAACGACGTCCTACAATCAAAACCGATTGAGATACATGAATTGTTATAAATATTTCAAACTTTATTTTCGTGAGAGGAATGAACTAACGATCTTACTTTGTGTTTTAGCACATATCAACATCCGCGCATTCATCACTCAGGGCGGCCTCCAGAGCTTCAACGAGGCGTCTTACTTTGGGGTTCCCTTGATCGGCATTCCCTTCCTCGGTGATCAGAGCTTCAACGTAGCCAAGATGGTCGCAACTGGCATCGGAGTGCATCTACCCAGCCAAGACATCACCAAGAAGAACGTACTCAAGGCCGTCCGTACGGTTCTGGAGGATCACAGGTAACAAATAACTCCTTAAGAAGAGATTCTGTCCCAACTAGAAGTAAATTTATTGTAATACGCAAATTCGTCAGTAAATCTTCAATACGTACATTTAAATTAGTGACCAGCATTCTAGCAAAATAGTATTTAATTTATTACGCGAAGTATCACGTACTTTTGAAATGCTACTTTTAAAGTAAGATTTTATGAGAGTATAACCATTCTCATACTTTTTATTGTCTTCAAGAATTATAATTATATTTTTTATTAACAATATTGAACAACAAATTCATAGGAAACATATTACTTCAACAGCCATTAATGAAGACTCTGAAAATAAGTATTGAAATAATGAAGCGAAAAGAGCAGAACTTGAAATTTTGGTTAAGTTTGTTAATCAATATAGATTGCACCAAGAAACTACACTCTCGCACTCAACATTATCTCACTACACAGTTCGTTGTTAGGGAGCGTGCATAAACCACGTAGCTCCATTTAGGCCTCCAGTGAACCCCCCCCCCCCCAAGTAGATTTTGCCTTCCTCCCCCCCCTCCCCCACGTAGCACTTAGCTTTTTTCCCTTTTGATTCCAGAAAACATTTTGTACTGTTTTCTCTTGTCAGACTATTGTAAATTACATACAGAGATAATTAACTGAGGGAAATAAATATTCATATGCTGTTGTGAATTCTGTTCCTCATTTTAATTGTGAAAAATGATTTGAAATGAAAGCTACGTGGCCTGGCATTGAACCCCCCCGTCCCCCACGTAGCCCAGCGTAGCCTTCCAGCCAAATCCTCCCCCCCCCCCTTTTGGACGGAGCTACCTAGTTTGTGTACGGTACCTTAGGAAGTATGTGTCATAAAATAAAATTTTATTAATTTGATCCAATAACTATTCATTTTATTCCAAAATCACAACCAGGTCTATGTCAGATATTGTGTGGAAGCTGATATTTATCGAAACGACGTCCTACAATCAAAACCGATTGAGATACATGAATTGTTATAAATATTTCAAACTTTATTTTCGTGAGAGGAATGAACTAACGATCTTACTTTGTGTTTTAGCACATATCAACATCCGCGCATTCATCACTCAGGGCGGCCTCCAGAGCTTCAACGAGGCGTCTTACTTTGGGGTTCCCTTGATCGGCATTCCCTTCCTCGGTGATCAGAGCTTCAACGTAGCCAAGATGGTCGCAACTGGCATCGGAGTGCATCTACCCAGCCAAGACATCACCAAGAAGAACGTACTCAAGGCCGTCCGTACGGTTCTGGAGGATCACAGGTAACAAATAACTCCTTAAGAAGAGATTCTGTCCCAACTAGAAGTAATTTATTGTAATACGCAAATTCGTCAGTAAATCTTCAATACGTACATTTAAATTAGTGACCAGCATTCTAGCAAAATAGTATTTAATTTATTACGCGAAGTATCACGTACTTTTGAAATGCTACTTTTAAAGTAAGATTTTATGAGAGTATAACCATTCTCATACTTTTTATTGTCTTCAAGAATTATAATTATATTTTTTATTAACAATATTGAACAACAAATTCATAGGAAACATATTACTTCAACAGCCATTAATGAAGACTCTGAAAATAAGTATTGAAATAATGAAGCGAAAAGAGCAGAACTTGAAATTTTGGTTAAGTTTGTTAATCAATATAGATTAAACAACGGGCTACCACAAGGATCTGTCCTTGCTCCACTACTTTTCAACATCTACATCGCAGACTTGCCATCTACCACTTCTAGGAAGTTTATATACGCTGATGACATAGTCATGACAGCACAATCTAGCGACTTCAAAACATCTGAAGAAACTGATCTTGAGAAACTGAATGAGTACTTCAACACTTGGCGCCTGAAACTGAATATAAATAAGACAGAGGTCAGCTCATTCCACCTAAACAATAGAAAAGCCCACTATAGACCTCAAATAAAATTCAGAGACCAATTACTTAAATACAATCCTCATCCAAAATATCTAGGTGTGGTTCTTGACCGGTCATTGACATATAAGGAGCATATCCATAAAACAGCAGGAAAGTAAAATCTCGAAATAACGTCCCTCACAAACTTTCAGGAACGGGTTGGGGAGCACATGCCGCAGCTCTCAGAATATCAGCTCTTGCTCTGGTATACTCAACTGCCGAATACTGCAGTCCAGTAAGCCTAAATAGCAGTCACACAAAAAAGATCGATATTCAGCTAAATGACACAATGAGAACAATATCTGGAAGTGTTAAATCTACACCTGCAGTCTGGCTGCCTGTACTCTCTAACATCGCCCCACCAATTCTGCGAAGACAAGCGGCTTTAAAAAAGGAATGTCAGAAATGCTTAAGTTATCCACAACTTCATTCATCAGGACTGCACACACAAAGCTCCAAATAGACTAAAATCTAGATATTCAACATGGAAGTTTGGTCAAGAGTTGGTCCAAAATAATTTCAACATAGGAGAAGCTTGGTGCGCTGAGTGGACAAATTCCAACCCCGACAAACAGGCGCTAATCCAAGACCCAACACGACAACCTTCTGGATTCAACCTTCCTAGGAAAACCTGGACGGCACTGAACCGAGTAAGACCAGGCTACGGTAGATGCAACTACTGGTTGTACAAGTGGGAAATGACAGAGAATCCTTCTTGTGACTGCGGTAACTATGAGCAAACCATTCACCACATCGCCATGGAATGCCCTCTCAGGAGATTCATTGGTACAATGCATCAAATTCACGAAGCAACAACAGAAGCAATTGAATGGCTGCAATCGTTAGACATCAGTCTGTAGTAATAGTTATATTTATTGTAAGTTACTGTAGTTACTGTTTTTGTATTTCTTCTGCAATACGAACTAAATCAATATAGAATTCACAATGTTTACTATAATTTGTCACAGATTAACTCTGGATAGTAAAGAGACACAAGCATAAATCTATAAGTATAAAATGCAAATCACCAAAACCAAAGAAGTAATCTTTCATTTGTGCATTATAATTTCTAAAGGCGCGAGGGAGGAAGAAAATCATTTCAATAGCCCTAAGCCAACTTATTTCCTTTATCTTATAACTCGCGTCATTCTAAAACTAATGCACTTTGGGAGAACGCGCCTATGAAAACTGATCAGGTACTGTTAATGATATGAATACCATACAGCAGAACTGTATTCTAGATCTGGGATGGTAAATAGCGACTGTGGGGCCACATGCGGCCCGCTGCGAGTATTTTTGTGGCTCTCCTAGACAGAATAATCTGCCTTATTTGCAGCTGATTGTATTTGAGAAATTGAATGAAATGAATATGTCATTGCAGGGAAGAGGGTTGCTTGCATACCAAACGTGGAAACATCAAAATAACTAATTAATGTAAAAATTTCAATGACAGTAATGTAAAATATTGACCATTTAGATTTACTTTCTCCTAAGCAAGGTATAAAGTTATTTTAAAATTTTTAGTGCTTTTTTTGAAGGCGGTTTTTATGTTTTTTTAAACAATTATTTTATTTTTAGATTTTTAGTGGTATTATAATTTGTTTTGTATTTTAAATATACCGCAGCAGTTCCCATTTTGCAAACTTTCTGGAAGCTCAGGGATTAAAGCGCTTGCTTTTAAAGAAGAATTCTGTCTTTATATACCACAACAACTTCCAGAACGGGGTGAATTGGGTGTAGTGTTTAGGAATGTCAGTTAACATTTTGGTCCAGGCTATGTTTCGATTGTATCATAACATCTGTTAAAGCAGCTGGTCGATAACCGAAACATGTAACTTCTGGGTATTAATACATACCACATACAGAAATCTGTCTCTGGAATATATCTGTTTGCTCCGGCATCACACAAAAAATATAGATTTTTGATTGATTTCACAACGTGAAAGCTTGGGATCCAAGTTGAAATCTGAAGTACATGTTTAGACATTATGACACATTTATTTTATAAATATTATGCCATGACTTAAAAATAGCTTAATTGATTTTGACGGGATTTAAAACTGTAGATTTTTGTAAAGAACATTGAAAATTAAAAGGGGTGAGGATAAAGGGGAAGAGGGATTGGGCTTTTGTATACCAAATGTAGACTGCCTTTTCTGATTGATTTAAAGTATAGGTGTGTAAATTTCTATTGATATCAGATAAAACTGTAGGTACGTATAAAAAACAATTAAGGGATGTCGAGACGAAGAGTAATTTGGTTTTTGTAAAACTAGTTAGGGCACTATTTTTCTCTTTGTTTTAAAGTATACACGGGCAAATTTCCATCGAAACCAGATAATAACTGTAGCACTGTGAAAAGAAAATTTGCAAAAAAATAAATGGGGTAAGGGAGTAAGTGGTAGGGTTTTGTAAACAGAATGTAGACACTATGTTTCTCTTTGTTTTTAAGTATAAATGTGCAGTGTTCCATGGAAATCTGATAAAACTGTGGATATCTATAAAGAACATTGGAAATTATGAGGGGTGCGGGTAGAAGGGAAGAGGGGTTGGGCTTCTGCAACCTAATTAAAGTATGCGTGTGCAAATTTCCTTCAGAATCGGATAGAAACTGTAGACTAAAGGATGGAAAGGACGCAGCAGAGTTTGGACTCTCGAAACCAAATGTAGACAATATTTTTTTGTTTGTTTTGCAGTATACATGTGCATACTTCCTTCAAAATCAGAAAGAAACGGTAGCTTTGTATAAAGAACATTGACAGTAATCAAAGGGGTAGAAAGGGGGATAGGCTTTGCATTTTTGTGAAAATAATGTGGACAGTATTTTATATTTGTTTTAAAGTATACACATGCGATGTTCCACCGAATCGGATTAAAATGTGGTTTTTGTACAAATATTAAGGGAAGGGGAGCTAGGATAGTTTTTTTGATTTTTTGGTCATAAAAAATTATATATAGGCCTATATATATATGTACCAACTTTCATAAAGATTGGTCAAATGGTGTCGACTGTAGCTTTCTAAAAAGAAATTGACAAAAATTAGGGGGGTGGAAACGGGGAGAGGGGTTCAGTTTTTGCAAACCAAGAGTTGGCATTATTTTTCTCATTGTTTTATACTAAAAATTTGCTAAGTTCTGTCTACACCGGATAAAAACTGTGGTTGTATATAACAAGTAAGCGGTTTAATGGGGAGAGGGGGTGGTTTGTAGATCTTTTGGTTAGACATCTTCTTCGTGAAAAAATACATATAAGCACCAACTTTCATGGTAATCGGTCAAACGATCGCGACTGTAGCTTTTTATAAAGAACATTGACAAAAGTTAATGGGGTTGAAGGAGGGAAAGGAGTTGAGCTTTGGCAAACCAAATGTTGACAGGTATTTTCTCTTTGTTTTAAAGTATACATGGGCATAGTTCAATAAAAATCAGATAAGAAATGTATATTTCTATAAAATTAAGGGGTGTAAAGGGAGATTTGGGGTGGTTTTTTTATTTATTTAATTTTTGTCAGAAAGCTTCTCCATGAAAAATTACATGTATATGCCAACTTTAATGGAGACCAGTTAAATGGTGTCGACTGTAGCTTTGTATAAGGAACATTGGTAAAAATTTAGGGGGTGGATAGGGGGGAAGGGTGGTTTTTTATGTATTTATTTTTTGTTCAGATTGTCCATGAAAAATTACATGTATATGCCAACTTTGATTATAATCGGTCAAACCTTGTCGGGTATAGCTTTTTATGAAGACCATTGACTATAATTGAAGGGGTGGAAGGAGGGAGGGGGTTGAACTCTGGCAAATCAAATGTTGACAGGAATTTTCTCTTTGTTTTAAAGTATACATGGGCAAAGTTCAATAAAAAATCAGATAAGAAATGTAGGTTTCTATAAAATTAACGGGTGTAAAGGGGAGAGGGGTGGTTTTTTGTTTTGTTTTGTTTTTGGTTTTTTTTGTTCAGATACCTTTTCCATGAGAAAGTAAGTCGCAAACTCCGCTAATAATACCGCTATAAAATCAAAGCTTCTATCACTCGCGCATTAATACATTAGTAACGTGAATTATTATTTCAGATCGCAGGAGAATAAATACCGAATACATCTGAAGCTACATTCATTATTGCAATAACATAATTAAAAAATTTATACTAAAATGCTTGTAACTTACAGTGTACAACGGAAAGTCCATAATTCTCTACAACTCTAAGACAACTTTCATTAATATTCCTGGTCAAGTTTACATCGCAATAAAGTAACTGTTACTGCTCGTGATTTAGTAAGGTGAATAATGAAATTAAATGTGATGGTAATTTATGCTACACTATTTAGGAATCTTGATATAGAAAATTCTGTAACTACTCGAATGCAGTTCCAATGCATTTACTGTGTTGAGGTGTGTTTGTATCGTTTGATTTTATAGCGGCAATATTAGCAGTGATAGTGGTTAAGTTGAAATGCTGCCTGGACCAGAATGTTTTTGTTATAGCATAAGGCAGAAATCATTTAGTTATTATTAGTAATAAATAAGCAGCTTTCATAAGCTCCGTGTAACTGAGGTGTATCACGTTGTAAACGACTTCCAATATTGCTTCATGAAACAATAAGTTTCTACGTTAGGCCATTGAATACATTCGTTTTAAGTGAAGGATTTATTAGATATTTCTAGAAATTAAACAGTAAGTAAAAAGCATTGTTTCGTGAATCATAGTCTTCTATTTGTACTGATTTATATCGTACAAAAATTTTGAACAAAAATGGGTTAGTTAAGTTTTAAATTTTGCCAAAAATAATTTTGTAATATTACAGAGACTGTATAGTAGCAAAAAATAAGACACACAGGAAATAAATTAAACCGAGATAGAATGGAATCCGTAACATTTTTATAAATACGACATTTTGAGCACCGGCATTTTGCACTTTCAGTAAATCGACTTTCGTGCTGGTATTCTATACTCATAGCATTTTACGTTTTTTTTTTTTCTAAGCTCTGATTTTTCACATTTAGTATATTACGATCAAAATTATGGTGTAATATTTGAGATGTCATACTATTTTATGGACGAAAATGAAAACATCTCTTTGTGAACTTAACATTTGTAAATACCTTTTTTTTAATTTAAGGTTAGATACATATTTATATTTCCTGCTTCCAAACTATTATTTGTGAAGTGCATCGGTTTTATGGCTTTTAAACTAAACACAAACTTCCATATGTAAGAAAGTTTTTACTTTTATTTCTGAAAAGTAGTGTTTGCGATTTACGTAAAAAGCAAAGAGTAAACGTTGCACGGCTGCCTACGAAGTAGGAAACTCTTTGTTGTTTACGAATTGATATTAATAGCAATTTCTAAAAGAACTATGCGTTTTTGCGGGATAACATTTATCCTATGTTTCTTCGCACACAATTAATTGACTTCATGCCAATTTTCATTTAAATATGTTGAGTTATTAAGGCGTGATTGATTCCAGAAGTACATCCAAACACACATCCGAAATTTCTCATTTTCTCATTTATAGATATATAGATAATAATACAGAATAATAATAATATAGAAAAGTGTGTTTCATTAAAATGATTCGAAAATTAAATGTGCTTGCAGCTGTTCATCATATATAATTATCACATTAAATAAATTGAAGTATCTGCCACTATTTTATTTCTTTTATATTTATTGATTTTATGGTGCAATGTATCCTTTTTCTGAAGTGAAAAAGTAACTAATGAATGCAATCATTTTAAAAGTAGGAGCCCTCCGTTAACCTCCACTTCCACGAAGTTACCCCCGAGCCAAAACTGTTGCCAACCCCTGTTCTAGATGATGATATACAAATCATAACTGAAATATTGAACGCGGCTTTAAGAAAACGCAGAACATGAAGAGCCATTTGAATCTAACAAACGAAATCTTGAAAAAATACTGCCTGAGTTTGGCCGAAAGTAAAAATCCGTAATGTAGTTATAGTATGACTCTGCACCAAACTGAAATCTAGAGATTTTCATTTCATTTCTAGTAAGTTTCCTCTCACGTTGTCATCGTGGACCTAAATATCGATAAGAAGGGCCGAAATTAAGTGGTTACCAAAATATTGGGGTAAGTCGACTGTCGTTAACATCAATGTCATCAGAACTGTAGAGGACCCTGGGAATGAATTGAGCCATAGCAATTTGAAGGAACCACCCGGCATTGGCGTGGCGTGTTTTTTGAAATCTGTGTCTCCCAATCACTCATTTAAGTTGCTCGGAACCAAATTTATTAAGAAATTGAACTGCCAAGTAAAGCTATCTAATAAATTCACATCGTTTACTGAGAACAATGATTTTCCGTGTTGCGCGGACGTACTAACAGACAAAAATTCCAATTTTTTCGGTTTTGTTATAAATTCGAAAGGTTAAAATCATCATTCGATCAATGCCATTTGTATAATGATTGCTCAATTATGACAGTTTCTTCGTACGGAATGTGCTTATTTAATGAAGTAGTTGGCTGTCATTCGGAAGAACGTTGAATCATGAAGTCAGAAGATAAATCAAAATATCTGCTACGGACTACTCAATACCGTATGTATCCACAGAAATAATTTGTCTCCAACCTATTTTGTTGGTCTCGTGTATTGTTTACCTTGAAAAAAAAAAAAAAGGCATAACAAGTGAGGTGATCGATATTTTCAATCCACGTATCTGCTGACCGTCCGTATCTAGGCTACTAGTTTTCATTGCATATTAATATACCTACACTAAATACTCTGGACGCATTTTTTTGCTTATGGCTTTCATTAGAGGCGGGAAACGACTTGGAGGTAATGAATCTGAACGAATTCGACCATAGCTTTTCGTAGCGTATAAGCGCACGCTAAGCCCGCTCCATTTGAACCGACCAATTGAGTTCGAGCGGTAAAGTACCTCTGCGTTGTGAATCGTGCAACAGAATCAGTAGCCTAATCTGAAAAGGTATCATGCATTGATTTTTGTATCATGTCGCTGTCACGTACAAAATATCTATTAATATAATCAAGTAAGAAATGGACTGGAATTAAAGAGATCGAGTGTTCAAATACCAGTTCGGCGATTTCGGTTTTCCAGGGTTTCCCGAAATATCTCCTGGTGAATACCAGTATAGTTCTTTCAACAAGGCCATGGCCGGAAATCGACACGGCGCCCCCCCCCCCAAAAAAATAATCTTACAGTTCTAATTACCTAAACATTGACGAAACCTAAAGCAGGAAATAGGGGAAAAAAGAGTATAGGCACTTAATTGCCCAAGTCTGGATTCGAGTAATTCAAGTTATTTACGGTGTCCAGCCCACTATGTAATTAATTGGCTTCATCTCTGCAGCTACCGCGAGAACATGCGCCGCTTCTCTGCGGTGTACCGCGAGCACCAGGAGGAGTCTCTGGACAAAGCCGTCTGGTGGATCGAGTACGTGATACGGCACAACGGAGCCCGGCACCTGCGCAGCGCGGCGCTAGACCTCTACTGGTGGCAGCTGCTGCTACTAGACGTGGTCGCCTTCCTACTCGCAGTGGTGGCCGCTGTGGGTCTCGCTATATACTGTATCGCGCGGAGAGTGACATCATTTTTCCTGAAACCTAATAAGTGGAAGAACGACTAACAACTATCATGTACCTTCGTCCGAACTACATTCTACGCTAATTTAATTGCAGTCGAGTGATCGCTGTGAAATTGTGATACTGCTTGACCAACTCACTTAACTGTCGATTAGCATTGGAGTCTGTGTACCAACTTACAGAAGGTGATATGTTTTCTTCCTTACTACAAATTGTTATTCAATGCAAAAATTTCAACCAAGTTTATCTTACATCAGTTATACCAGGCAAATACATCTTTAATTCTGTGATAGTGCAAAAAGTCGCCGTTTATAATTGTATCAACTTTCGCATTAAAGTATTTTAAATTAATATAAATTGTTTCTTTGTGCAAACATATCAAAGCAACGGATTAATCTAAAGCAGCCACTTCCTAACTGAAACAAAATTATATTTATTAAGTGAATAGTCACAAGGCAGTACCGAATTGAAGATCTTTAAGGGTGATTTGGCTGTTTTTATTTGGCAGCGTAAACCTTTTGTGATCGCCTAAGCTTATCCACTAATCCTATTCATTTGTAGTGGGTGCTCTGTTGTGCGTGTGGTTTAGGCTTCGAGTCCCGCAGACGATGCCAGAGTTCGTTGAATGACCGAGTGGAGGATTGATTGATCGACTATCTGCACGGTATCAGTAACCTGCTAGATAGTGACTACGTCTTCAAGTTTCTTCTTGTCAGAGTGAGGGTGGTATGTTGTTGACACTAGGTAATTGTTTGATGTTGCAGTATTACCAAAAATTCCTTGAAAACTAGCTGCTGAAGGCACATAGAGTCTGCTAAAGGTGTTATATTTTGATAAAATGCTGCGTTGAGTTCTTCGTGGACTGTGTGTTGTTGGCCTGATACAGATTAGAAGGGTTTGTTTTACAGTGACGAACACACAACAGAAGATGTAGCTTTGCTTCCACGCAATCACTGTTAGCTATACGTCAGCTATCTTAAATAAGGACTCCTGTTGCCGAAATGGGGTACTAAACGGGTAACAAATCACGAATTACGTCTGATACCTGTGCGCTACGCGAGGCTCTCCGAGATAACTATGTAGTGATCTAGGCGATCACTTGCCCAAATACTTCAAATTAATTTCTCAAGTCGGTATCCGGGGCGGGCGAGCATGAAAAAGTTAAGCAATAGAGCTATGACCTGAGAAGTAGCACGCATATCAGCAAGCCAGTTGCCAAGCGCCTGCCTTTATTGCAAGCTGGTAAAGTGACTTCATACAACAGGTTAGCGAGGAGTATTGCCCTCTCCACACAGTGATGATAGGAAGGGGGAATAACTATTTAAACCCTGTGAGCAGGGGCCTGTCTGTCTGTCTGTCTACGAAAGTCTTTCAACGAACCACATCGACGCCGAGGGCGTCGTCGCAGGCGCCGCCGGGGCGGCGGTTGCAGAGAAGAAGATGACTGTCGTCTACTACTAAGGTGGGCTCTGCTGCGATAGCTGGTGTGGATGGTCAGAGGGGCATATTCATGTGGACATTCAGATATAAAATCATTTGGGCATAGCCTTCAGGGAGATTATCAATTGTCCATTTAGTTTGGGCTGCGAGGTGCCCATAAGTTACATGCTCGCCCTTGTCCTTGGCCATATCTATAATGTTTTGTTTCAAAGCCAATGTAACATTGTAAATATTCACCTATGTCACCAGTCATTGCTCATGTGAATAAATATGTAAATAGGTAAATGCCGTTTACCGTAATTTATCCTAGCTTCCTCAGCCATTCCACTGTTATTATCTGAATGTCCTGAGCATAATAACCTGTCAGGTGTTGCAGTAGGAACCTATAACGAATATTCATATCAGAACTATGGTCGATCTCCTATGGTCGACCCTTATCCACGGCTCCAGTGGAAGTAACCCTGTCTGCTCTTATCAATCAGCTTTCAGGGTCACTACAAGAAGGGGTTAAAATTGTGGTGTCAGGTGTGGGGTGCACTTGCACAGGGGTGTGCAAGTGGTTCGTAAGATCACTGATTATTTCGTCCTATGTAGGTTCATTACGTCAGTTCAGGTTTCTGTCCTTTGGCCAGCCCTGCGTCAGACGACGACACGGCTGGAGTATAGTTATGGTTAGAGTAAACGGCAATAGTTAATCCACATCCACTATCCAGTATCCCACAGAAGACGTCGTTCGAGGAGATGGTCCGATTACGTTAGCGGCCTAGCAGAGGAGACGGCCACAACACAGCAGTCAGCAGGCGGGTCGTCGACACGAGACATCGCTGCAACAGCAGGAAATTGCCGAGCGAGCAGTTTGGGTCAGCAAACTTATGGAGGCCACGAAACGCAAGTAAGTTCGCAAGCAATAGGCGGAAAAATAACGCAAGCTCCAAGTTTCAATGCCTCAAGAAGACCTATTTTTAAATCAAGAAAGTGTTCATGCCCTCATAATCATATTTATCAGAATTTAAATCGAAAAAGAAAATGCAGCAGTATTAAATTTTAAAAGATGTATCATGCTATTGGTTAATGGTCAACTCTATGAAATTAGTAAGTGAAGAAATCAAAGTTAATGTAACAAGTCTACCTTCAACTGCCAGTATTATAAGTGTTAAATGTACAATCATGAGAAAAATATAGTTAAAGAAAATTGAGAAAATGCCATAATCATAAAGGTAATTTTGTACAATTAAATCCCGAAGGAAAGTGTGTGTTATTTGTTACTGTCTGAAGATCAGAAATAAATGTGGAAAAGTACTTTCGTGAAAATTGTTGCCAGTAAGAAATAGAATATCTTAAATTGTTCATATATTTGGAATTACACTCGCGCATATTACGTAAATCGATGGTCTAATGGCTTACCATTCTCGTGTAATTATATTAGAAGTTTTGGAAGATAAAATGTATTTATTCTGCAATCCTGAATTTATAGCTGAAGGAGAAGTTATGCTAAATAGAATGAAATTTTTCGTGATGTCACGCTACTATGAGTTACAAGTACAATGAACACTGGAACTAATGTGATTATTTAATTATTGGACTCAATTTTAACAGTTGAGTAAAAGTATAAAAGATGTTATCACTTATCAGCAATGCAATGTAGTTGAAGAGATTAATTAAGATTATAATAGTTAAAGAAGAATCGTTGGGAACGGAAATCTTTATAAATGTTTCAAGTTCATTTTAATGATTAAAAGAAAGTGTACAAAGAAGTTTATGTAATCGGGAGTTGGAATAATGATTTCATAAACAGGAGGACCACTGCAAATAAAAAAATAAAAAAAATGCTAACAGTTACGCGTGATTTTGGCTACTTGACTTTGAAAGTGGTAATAACATAAGAGTTTCTTTAATAACAAGAATAAACATCACTTCAGGGGAAGTAAAATTCAGAATGGGTATAGTTAAAATTCGAGTGAAAATCAGCATGTTAATTAATCTTAAGAAGTGAATGCATGTTCGTAAGCTAAATGAGATTTTATTAGTTGGTTAAGTAAAAAGACATTCAATTGTAATGCAACACAAATGAACGTTTCAATTGAGAAAGTTAATCTTAGACCATTTAAAATCAAGAAATTCACAAGAGACGAAAGTACAGAAACTTAAAGAATGATGAATTAAGAAATTGCATATTCCAGTAACGTGAAGTATAACATGGTTGGTAACTAAAATATTGGTGTAAGTGTGTTCAACTGTTGTAAAAATTATCGTACGTGAGTTACATGGGTAATTGGTCATTATTAAGTCTTAGACTGTAATATATAAGAATCAAATCACTTAATATAACATGTTATAAAGGAATCTTCAAAATAAGATGGTACGATGTTCTAACAGATCAAGAAATGCGAGGACAACTCATCCATATTAAATGAGATTATCAGTAAATTAAAGGGAACTTATCATGGTAGTATGGAACTAAAGGGCAGTAAAATAAATTAAAGGGAGTTAATATAGCAGTATTCAAGTAAAGGGCAGTAAAATAAATTAAAATAAGTTATAGACGAGGCACAAATGTAATCATAATGCATAACCGAAAGAACGGGGGCCGATGATTAATTATATGAGAAATTCTATAAGTGCTGTTCCTACGAGGTGGAACGAGAGAATGGTTGTGTGTTAAAGAAGTAGATAACAGATTATAAGGAGGGATCTAGAAATATTGATCTCCATGTAAGGTGGAAGACGGGTAAATACCTTCCAAAAATTAGCGGTGGTTTGCGGGGTTAAACATAAACCTGGAGGGTTTAAATAGAGTCGCTCAGGGCGGCGAAAATTGCAATAGAGGGGAGTCGCCCGGGAGAGGCGAAAACTGGCGAGAGTTGAAGGGGTAAATGAAGTCGCCGGGTGAGGCGAGATTTGAGGAGAATTGGGTGAAAATGAGGATGCCTGGTGCAACACACTTGAATCCACTTTAACGCGGGAAGTGTATGTCCAAAGTGCCTGTGAGGAAATAGGAAAAGGTAAGTGAATTCGGTGACTAGGTGTTGCCAATGGTAGCATGGTGTCAGTGGACTTAAATGTCCCTATGCTGACGAAGGAATGGTGTTAAAGATGAAAGGTAGGTTGGGTGAATATTATAGAGAGGGTAGAACTAAGTTAGATAAGAAATAATTGGTGGAATTATTTGGAGGGTAATGGGAGATTAAGGAGAGATGACGAAAGGGTCGTCATTGGAATTATGGAGGAGAATTCGGGGGAAAAAATAGTAACAGAGTGGACGTTACTAGTTAACTGGCGAAAGACGATTGGGGGTCGTCACAAGTAAATGGAGGGTAAAATAAAGGTATTGCAGAGGGATGCAGTATCTGGTAAAGGAGGGAGGTAGGAGAAAACCTCTAGGCGAATGGTGTTAAGGAGATTATGGGGGTTGGTAGTAGAAAACCTCTAGGCGAAGGGTGTTAAGGAGATTATGGGGAGGTAGGTGCGAAGTCTACCATAAGAGAAGTATTGGGGAGGCAGGGAACTCCTAATGTTAATCCGTACTAGGTAAGGTACGAAAAACCCTGGGTGGTTATAAAATAAAAATAAGGGGCAAATGACTCCATATTATTCAGCCGTGCACGGGGGAAAGTGTCACGAAGAACCAAATATGGTTGAACGAAGACGTGAACCGGGTATGGTTACACACAAAGGTCGAGGGGAGTTTAGGTGGGAAATAACGAATTGTGGAGAGTTCGGGCTGACGTTCAGCGGGTGTTGCTGTCATCAGCTAAACAGTAAGTGTGTCGCTGACGAAGGATGACGTCAGGAGTCGAGCTGGTAGTGTAACGGCGGCGCAGTAGAGGCGCGTAACACTGAATGTAATTGGAATATAAAGCTAAATTGCTTAATAAGGCGTAGGGGAGGAGAAAAATTGCAAGCATTAATAGGGTGAATCAGCTAAAATATCCCTTATAATTATTGGTTGCTAAGGAGGAGTTGCAAAGAATGTAAATGTATATAATTATCATTCAGCATAACTGCACATTTACATAGGATAAGAAGCAGAGATGTTATTAATGGGAATTTAATTTATGGGAATTATTTAAAGTAGAGAGTAGAGAAAAAAAGGCGTAACTTTTATGAATTATAATAAAATAAAGGAGTAAAATGAAAAGTAAATTGTGTAATAGATACGAGAGGTGTATTCTTCGCATATGAAAGTCTGTACAGGAAATGACGAGAATAAGTTAGTTCCTAAGTGTTAACTGGTGTATCATTGAAGTAATGTGAGTCCTGCAGAATATATTAAGAGTTGTGTTAAAAGAGATGAAATCATGTTATGTGTGTAATTGTTGTACTCAATGTAATAAAATGTTTGGGGAGAATGTGATCTTAGTTCCTCGATGGGATATTGGGGAAGGTTAAATAAACCATTAAGTTTAAATAAGAGAAGTTAAATTGAGTTAATGAACTAACCAGTCATGGTGCATTTTCGTAATAGCAGTCACTGGCATCAAGGAAATAAGATCATATTAACATAGTATTTTGTAATTACAATCTCTCGAATTATATGATAGAAAAGTAACGTTAAAGAGTAATTGTACATTTGAATCATAAGGGAGTAGTGAAAAATCAAATGAATATTCATCATTGTTATAAGAATAAACGAAGCAAAGTCATAATCAAGTAAAGGTGAGAGATCATAACATTGCGTACAGTATCGTCATAATTACTGTGTAAACTGGGGTTCTGACAAAATAATGATTCAACAATAATTACTCAGAATTAGTTGGAAAAAACCATTGTGGAAATAAAATAACTCATGTAAGACATTATGGAGTGGTGTGACTAAATGATCATTAATAATTGTGAATTGAAAAGCGCACGATCAACTCTGTTATAATAAGGTTGTACTAAATGATAATAGAAACGGAAATGTAAATTTATTCTGTAGAAAATATGTTGAAGATTGTATATGGAAGTGTCAACCTGGAAGTGTAAAGAATCATTGTATGCATAGAATTAAGAGGATGTTCCACTAATGCAAAATTTTACGAGTGTTCTAGTAACCTGTAATATGGCTGGAGTGGTGAATGAAAACAAGTAAGACGCTGAGCTGTCCTTAACGTAGCAAGCTGACGTGACGTCGCGAATCATGTCAACTGCTGCCGTCAGCCATGTGTAGTCTCAGCTCCAGGGACGCCTGTATCCGCTGAGCCACGCCAAACAAGAGTCGGCAAGGTCGACACCGCCACCACAAATCAATCCAGTCGAAATCAAAACAAAATAAAACAGATAAACCATTTTAATTGTATTTAACAACACACCAACACCTCAGTAACACGAAGAAAAAGAAATTGTAATTAGTTTTAAGGAAAACCTGTGTTTAGTTTTAAGTAATTTTGCAAACTGCGTTTACAAAACACGTCCTCCGTAGACTCCGGACGTGGCGAAGGGGGGGACATGTAGTGATCTAGGCGATCACTTGCCCAAATACTTCAAATTAATTTCTCAAGTCGGTATCCGGGGCGGGCGAGCATGAAAAAGTTAAGCAATAGAGCTATGACCTGAGAAGTAGCACGCATATCAGCAAGCCAGTTGCCAAGCGCCTGCCTTTATTGCAAGCTGGTAAAGTGACTTCATACAACAGGTTAGCGAGGAGTATTGCCCTCTCCACACAGTGATGATAGGAAGGGGGAATAACTATTTAAACCCTGTGAGCAGGGGCCTGTCTGTCTGTCTGTCTACGAAAGTCTTTCAACGAACCACATCGACGCCGAGGGCGTCGTCGCAGGCGCCGCCGGGGCGGCGGTTGCAGAGAAGAAGATGACTGTCGTCTACTACTAAGGTGGGCTCTGCTGCGATAGCTGGTGTGGATGGTCAGAGGGGCATATTCATGTGGACATTCAGATATAGAGTCATTTGGGCATAGCCTTCAGGGAGATTATCAATTGTCCATTTAGTTTGGGCTGCGAGGTGCCCATAAGTTACATGCTCGCCCTTGTCCTTGGCCATATCTATAATGTTTTGTTTCAAAGCCAATGTAACATTGTAAATATTCACCTATGTCACCAGTCATTGCTCATGTGAATAAATATGTAAATAGGTAAATGCCGTTTACCGTAATTTATCCTAGCTTCCTCAGCCATTCCACTGTTATTATCTGAATGTCCTGAGCATAATAACCTGTCAGGTGTTGCAGTAGGAACCTATGACGAATATTCATATCAGAACTATGGTCGATCTCCTATGGTCGACCCTTATCCACGGCTCCAGTGGAAGTAACCCTGTCTGCTCTTATCAATCAGCTTTCAGGGTCACTACAACTACTGCCCAGCGACTCTGCTGCTAGTGGCGATGCGACGCCTTCCTGACGTCACCTTGTGTTACTCTCGCCGGCTTAGGCCGCCTTCAAGCTAGCTAAATTCACTAGCGTTGATACGAAATATTACAGGGATGTATTGGTCCCCTTACATGTTACAAGAAACCCACAAAGTAATGTAAAATTCAACAAGACTTCCATGAAATAGTTCTTATACCCCAAGAAAAATCTATTGCTTTCTTTTCCTTTATAAGAACAGGAAAAATTCGGTCAGGTGGTAGGAAGTTGTTACAAAGACCTTCATTTATGTAGATGAGGATGGACAAGAAAAGTGGAGGAACTGGGTCACAAAACCTCGGACTGTTGGTGGTGGTGTAGTATGGGACCTACATTTTTGGAACCAGTAACAGGAATGTAAAGGAGATTTGTTAAATAAAATTACTTCAGTAGGCAGTCAGTAATTGATGTGGTAATGGATCAGGATTGGGAGTCATTGGAAGACAGTAGGAGGGTGAAGAGCGTGTTGAGACTGTACATTGCGTATATTGATGATGAGGCTTGCGTGGATATTAGTAGAAGAAGTAGAGATAGCGCTTGGAAGGGAGTAGTTGACCATGACCACAAGCTGGCGCTTGATATCAGATATGAAGAAGTGAGAAAATTTTCTGTTGTAGGTAAGGGAGTCGGGGATTCGAATAAAATACCAAGGAATGTTATGAAAAAATAACCAAAAAACACGGTAAGGATTTAAAATTAAAGCAGGTGTATGAGGATTTGCATTCGACAACTGACATGAAAAAAAAAAAAAAACATTAAATGGAAACATAAAAGTAAAGCGAATTTTTTCCACAGACATATAAAGTTACAAGTTGGATACTGACTGCTTTACTACCAGACTGCAGTTATTACGATTTTTGTTTGTTTGTATCAATAGTTGTAATGATTGGGTGTGCATCAGTCATTTTTATTATTTTATATAGGCAATGCAATAATTTGGATAGTCACAGAGCCACAATGATTTCAAAGCATTTTCCAGTGTCATCGACTATTTACTTCAATCCAGCAACATTATTCTTCATCAGAGCATGTTTAATTTCACTGTTTGCTCTTATTTGTACCTATGAAATGCCGATTTTGGGTCAATTTTTATTTCGTCCTATGTTTTATTTTATTTCTTTATTCGGGTGAAGTGAAAATTGATTCAAAATCAGCATTTCGTATCGATTACATAAAAAAAAATCAATTTATCCAAATTCGGTTACAGTAAACAAAAATACATTGTACTTTTAAATACATTGAAACAAGACAAAACGGCCAACTTTTATGAAAGTCGATATAAACAGTTTTCTCGTCTTCTCGTCTCCAGAATCACCTCAGTGACACTCCCTCGATGCGTCGCCCCCTTTCCGCTGCTTCGGATTAAACTAGCGGAACCAGGGCCGCATTTAAGCATAGGCTACATAGGCTGTAGCCTAGGGGCCCGCACCACAAAGGGGAGCCCGCACTACAAAAAGGGGGCCCGCACCACATGTATAGCCTAGGGGGCCACAGAACCTAAATTAGGCCCTGAGCGGAACAATAAACCACGACATCAGCGATTTGTGAACAGTTTGTTTGCCCTGGCATAGGCCGTTTCTGATACATCCCCATAAACACTCGCTAGGATCACTCGGTGGAGTGCTGTGGTGGGAGGAGTCTCAGTACCCTCGTTAACATTTTAAGCCGAACATCGGTTTGATTTCCCGTAGTAGACACTTAAGTTTTGTGTGTCTACTTGTCCTTTAAATGGAACCACACCTGGTCACTACTTTAGCAGAGATACCTAGCGCTGTATCGGGACTCCAGGTGTTATATTGTTCGCTTATCTCGAGAGCAGGCAGGCACTTAGTGGCTGAGGCTACGGGTCGACGAGTTGCTGATGAAAGGGTGTCGCATGGCAGTCGACGAATGCGCAGATAACACACACATTCCACGCACGCTTATGCGTACATTCAAAAAATTTATTTTAGATAATATTTCTTTTATACTTGGTTCCTGTCACACTGATTGTTATTTCACTTGTGATCGGTAATCTACCGCCATTACTTATATTACTAATTTTTGTCATAAATTTATATCCTTGGAAGAACGGTGATTTATGCCATTATAAATTCATTTGCGCCACAGTAGATACACAAAACTTCTTATGGTTTAAACCTTTGATACAGCAAATTTATACGTTGGTAAATAATCTCTTTTTTCAAACCTAGATTATTTCAACACAATTTAGTAGCACGTGCACAGCGAGACTATGATATTGTTTCTTAATTAGAAACAGTATTCAGTTTAATTTGAAGCAGGAAATCCGTTGTTGAACTTTCTGAATACCTATTAAAACGTAATAAACATCTGAATATAAATTTTGCTGACGACAAAACCTTGACAGTTTGATTTCCATACCCATAAATCTGATCGGCGATTTTCATCAACATTTTTAGATAAATTTTCTAAGAAGCCAGTACATGGAATATAGGTATCATTCGTGTAGTAGGATAAGATCCTTGAGCAGAGTACATCTGAATTATCATATACTCTTCTACATTGTTTTGGAAATAGTCATGGGTCTAGTACACTTCCCTAGTCATAAATTTTGTACCGTAAATACAGTAATAAATAACAAAGAAAATTTTTAGTAGATAAAAAATACCTTTTTACGAACCCATCTTACGATCGTGTGAACTGAGTTTGATCGTTCTAGGACTGGTAAGGATATCGCATAGAGTTTATACGTGAGCAAAAAATGACCGCGTCACATCATCTAGCTGACATACACTCCTGGAAATTGAAATAAGAACACCGTGAATTCATTGTCCCAGGAATGGGAAACTTTATATACACATTCCTGGGGTCAGATACAACACATGATCACACAGACAGAACCATAGTCACGTAGACACAGGCAACAGAGCATGCACAATGTCGGCACTAGTATCGTGTATATCCTCCTTTCGCAGCAATGCAGGCTGCAATTCTCCCATGGAGACGATCGTAGAGGTGCTGGATGTAGTCCTGTGGAACGGCATGCCAAGCCATTTCCACCTGGCGCCTCAGATGGACCAGCGTTCGTGCTGGACGTGCAGACCGCGTGAGACGACGTTTCATCCAGTCCCAAACATGCTCAATGGGGGACAGATCCGGAGATCTCGCTGGCCAGGGTAGTTGACTTACACCTTCTAGAGCACGTTGGGTGGCACAGGATACATGTGGACGTGCATTGTCCTGTTGGAACAGCATGTTCCCTTGCCGGTCTAGGAATGGTAGAACGATGGGTTCGATGACGGTTTGAATGTACCGTGCATTGTTCAGTGTCCCCTCGACGATCACCAGAGGTGTACGGCCAGTGTAGGAGATCGCCCACACCATGATGCCGGGTATTGGCCCTGTGTGCCTCGGTCGTATGCAGTCCTGATTGTGGCGCTCACCTGCACGGCGCCAAACACGCATACGACCATCATTGGCACCAAGGCAGTAGCGACTCTCATCACTGAAGACGACTCGTCTCCATTCGTCCCTCCATACACGCCTGTCGCGACACCACTGGAGGCGGGCTGCACGATGTTGGGGCGTAAGCGGAAGACGACCTAACGGTGCGCGGGACCGTAGCCCAGTTTCATGGAGACGGTTGCGAATGGTCTTCTCTGATACCCCAGGAGCAACAGTGTCCCTAATTTGCCGGGAAGTGGCGGTGAGGTCTCCTACGGCACTGCATAGGATGCCACGGTCTTGGCGTGCGTTCGTGCGTCGCTGCTGTCCGGACCCAGGTCGACGGGCACGTGCACCTTCCGCCGACCACTGGCGACAACATCGATGTACTGTGGAGACCTCGCGCCCCACATGTTGAGCAATTCGGCGGTACGTCCACCTGGCCTCCCGCATGCCCACTATATGCCCTCGCTCAAAGTCCGTCAACTGCACTTACGGTTCACGCACACGCTGTCGCGGCATGCTATCAGTGTTAAAGACTGAGATGGAGCTCCGTATGCCACGGCAAACTGGCTGACACTGACTGCGGCGGTGCCCAACCACTGCGAAGCTAGCGCCTTTCGACGGCCAACACTGCTGTTTCTGGTGTGTCCGCTGTGCCATGCGTTTGATAATTGCTTGTACAGCCCTCTCGTAGTGTCCGGAGCAAGTATGGTAGGTCTTTCACACCGGCGTCAATGTGTTCTTATTTCAATTTCCAGGAGTGTATGAACTGGACCCTAATGGAGCCCTCTGAAACATTAAAAGAAAATCTATTATTTTTTAAGGGACGGAAATGATGTACTATTTACCAAAAACCCTAAAGGATTTTAAGCTGGATTTCGTAAAGAACAAAAGTATTCGTATGGTGGAAAATCATGACAAGGGAAGATTGAGATATAGAGATAATGTCTCCGGAAATTATACGCTCTATCGCAATTGAAATTAAAATTAATTTAAATTTATTATTGTAAAGGGTCAGAAAATATCTCCGTATATATTTTAGGGTCATAAGCCATGTCACGTTACCTTATATGAAATAAGCTTTTCACTTGCATTTCACCTCAAGAGTTTTCTCTGCAAAACTGAAGAACATCTGTTCTGTTTAAAGGAATTAAGAAGCAATAAAGACAGTCAGAGACGATCTAGTTGTTGATCAGAGGTCATAACTGAGAAAATTGAACAGGCTGAAATATAAAGTTGACATTTATTTAACACTAAGGAATGGCTCTGTAAAAACTGAATAATTTCTGTTGAATATGAATGGCCTCAGAAGAATTAAGTTTCTGATGATTGGGTAGTGAATGTGAACGCCATTGAAGGTTATGATAATCTTGTTATCGCTTAAGTCCTTTCTGACTGATGAAGTGACAGGAAACTTTCACTCACTGATTGTATCAAGGTATTCACGTGCAGAGCTGCTATGAAGTAAATAGCAAGACCAAAGTGGAGCGGGGATCGAAAAATGAGATACAGTCAGACGATAGTTAGATCGATAGACAAGGAACCGGATGCACTAATCGACTTTGGCCTGCATCGAGAATCTGTGGAGGCATTTGCCTGTCATGATTTCGGGAAATCATTTGAAACAAAAGTCTAGCTGGCTGACTCCTAAATTGAACCCCGGTCAACCCATTTGCCGTCTAAGAGACTTTACATGTTATGTCGGTCTTTCAAAAAGAGATATGGACCCATAAATTTATTCCAGTTCTTCAAAGAAAAAAGAAAGAAAAAATTTGTGAATGGAAACAGACCAACATTAAATTTGTGGGGAAAGAAACTGAGATGTGGCATGGATCTATTTCGGATGCTTTAATCCCATTTAGCCTTACGTATTCTTCACAGTGAACAAAATCTCTTATCTTTCAGCTTATCTAAATTCTAATCTGATACTTCTTATCATCATTACAGCAAATCATACCAACAGTTTTATATAAGCAACCGAGTGTAAGCCATATTTAGCTAAATGTTATGAAAGAGTTGTTAGAGACTTCTGCGTCAACCTTTCTTCACCGTGGGACGATTTTACCTTCAGTTGTTCCGGTTCTAGGTGAGTAAATTAAGTTAGTATATTTTTTGAAAGTTTCATTTCTCAAACACATGACAACCTTTACCTTCTAAAATCTACCATAAATTTATTTATTTAGTAATAGTCTTTGTTGGCTTCTTTATTGCAATATCCAGCAAAAACACAAGTCCATAATTTTTGCGTTCAGGTTTAAAAAGTTTCTGATTGTAGCCTATTTGTGGCATATTGTGGATTCTCAATTCTGACTGAGCTGTTTCCGTTGAAAGAGGTTCTTCATTATTACTTTCTCTTAGTAGCCGCCTGATTACTATCCGATTCCCGCTTCTCCACTCGTACGAAATTTTATTAGTACAAATGCCTTTTTCGCATAGAATTATGAACTGCTTTTGTCAGTCTTAAGTCAGCATAACGATGAGTAAGGTAGAAGATGAATCCTTGAGTCAGTTCTATTCTGATCTTCACTCAAGACACTTAACCAGCCTTCATGTTCTAGTATCTAGCAGACGAATCACTGCAAACAATGTGGAATGTATTCAATCATAACACACTTGGAAAAATTTTGAATTTATCTTTGGCCTTTGTTAATAAATCTCTCCCTACCTGTAGACAAATTATCTCTTGGAGAGAATTTCTCGTACCAGCCAAATTCACGAAAATAATAATAATCCTTTTAAGAATCTTTGACCTAAATAACACTGGATTGATCTTCGGCTTTATAGATATAAGACATACGCCTTTTAGTACATTCTGCTTCGAAATCTTTATGACTCTGGAATGTTGGGAAACCTTTTTCGATTCCGATCCAGGTAATACATACTATCTTAAGTATTACCTAAATGCAACAAATGATCACTGGAGGAAAGTCGTGGCTGATTTGGAAGACGCTCTGTCTGATGATCCAGATTCTAGTTGGGATGAATCCTTCAAAAGGCTATGGTCGAGTTGCTTCCCATTCCTTGCGCCCACTCTCATCCCGTCTCTGATAACATCGAGGGGGACCAGCCGTATAAGTTAAACCCATTCACGTAGCTTACATCTCATTCTAGCACTAACGAGCCAGCTTAAGACGAAACATACAGGAATAATTTCTTTAAGAAAATCTGTTAATTTTTCTTAAAATGATACTGTGTTTTTAAATATAAGCTTCCTCTTTCACTTTCGTCATCAACTAAATTTTCATTTCTGCTTATTTCTTCTTAGTCACAGGCTCTAGAGATGTACCTGATCAAGTAGATTAACCCTGAAGAATCGCGTGAGATCTGGAAGCTCTTACGTTGTGAGGTTGAGCTAAGTTACCGCCATGAACACTGGGTGGTGCCTGCTGCTGTTGCTGATGGCCAGCGAGTCGTGGTCGGCCAACATCCTGGCCGTCATCCCCACGCCGTCCTTCAGCCACCAATTGCCATTCCAGAAGATAGCGAGGGCGCTCGCTGCCAGGGGTCACCACATCACGCTCATCACTGCGAACCCTATGAAGGTAAACACAAAGGTCAATCAATAAAACATTGCTGTCTCCTCGACCAACTACTCTGTTGATGAAAATTATGCTCTATCACTTTGGAACAACACTTCATCTTGTACAAAGTATGATAGTACCACAATCTACGATAGATAGATCATCATCGTTTTAATTTCATTTTAACATTCCTCATCTTTCCTTTTCTTTTATTATTAACAGCTACTTAAAATCCGTTCAGAATCATTTTTTTGCTTCATCAATATCAATTTTGTATATTTCAGACGTTGATTTTGTTGATCATGTCAGTCTTACAGATTATCCTTTGACTTCATCATTGGTTAAAAAAGAGTAATTAAGTGCCTCTAGTCATCTAGATTTGGCAAACCTTATGGAGTGAAGTGCACCAAAACATTTTGCGTGGTTCTAATCCCACGTAAAACCGTACGAATACTAACAGGTGGAATTAACTAACCTAACCACTATAGACGTTGATTGATACTGTATTATTTAGGGAGCCGAATAGCCTTAGGACCTTCAGAACGGTAATATCAAACGCATATACTTTAAAGTTAAGTGATAATATTAATACAAATATTTTAGATGACGTTCTATGCATATCATCTTCAATAATCTTCTTGTCTTTTTTCCGTTCGATGAAATAGGTAACTAGCAAGCAAATCAAAACACTACGATATATGACGAATAAAATGCTTAAAATAAGTTCTGTATAACCCTTCCAAAAATAATTCTTACCCTGCAATCCCTTTTACTAATAAAAAGAGAAACTCACCAACAAATCTCAACTAGGATCACTACACAATCATTGCTATCGTAAAGAAGCTTAATAAAAAAAGGTTTTTGTTACTAAGAAGTCATTACCTGAATATAGCATAAATTATGTTTACGAATACAGGTACTTTTTATTATGGAACGTGCATAAACCACGGAACTCCATTTTGGCCTCCTGTGAACCCCCCTCCCCCCACGTAGCCCTACGTGGCTTTTGCCTCTAACCCCCCCCACCCCCTCCCCCCCCCACCACGTAACACGTAGCATTTTTCCCTTTTGTTTCCAGAGACAGTTTGTCCTGTTTTTTTCTTGTCAGACGATTGTAAATTACATAAGGAATTAATTAACTGAGGGAATTAAATATTCACATGCTGTTGTGTGTTGTGTTCCTCATTTTAACTGTGAAAAATGTTATGAAAGGAAAGCACCTGGCCTGGCTCGGAAGTCCCGCTCCTCCCACTTAGTCGTCCAGCGTAGCCTTCCAGCCAACACCCCCCCCCCTCCCTTGGACTGAGCCAAGTAGTTTGTGCACGCTCCCTTATTTAGAATACTTGATCAACAGTTAAGAACACCAGGATACATTTGTTACTTGAATTGGCTATTTGACTATTTTTTGAAAATGGTTTTAAATAGTTTATTGATACACGTTATTTACCGAGTACTAATTATTTTTTGACAAAAGTGCTTATTTTACGTAAAATTCAACGTTAAAATTTAGAGGATTTGAAAGCCCGCCAAGAACCTCCTGCACTGCCTGGCGCGGGCCAACGACACTCGTGACGTCACATGCCAGCAGGCGCTCATTCTACGTAAGTAACGTTTGGTTTGTTTCTCTGAATTTGTGTATAAATTGTTGGAAATATGGTTTATAAATAGTGTGTAGTACATCAATCTACAACCACAACAATAAAAACTCTCCAAATAAACATAAGTGTTCCCGCATTAGCTGAAATACAAAAAAATGTCGCTGCAACTTGCTCTTAAAAACCCAGACGACATTGCGACTAAGTCGCATATCATTTACTGTAAATGTAATTTGCACCATAGTATCTTTGAGATAATGTAATACACAGTTTAAGACGAGTATCAGAAAAGTTAGGGTTCTTAGGTTCGATACTCGCTTTGGAATATGTTTTGTTATTTGTGAGCGTTTTCTTTAGATACTAGTTGCTGTTGGTAGCGCCGCATATTTTTTTTTCTAAAATCCACCAAAACATTAATTTCTTTCCGAATGTTTCACAAATTTTTGGATAGCAAGAGTATTATAAACGTTTGAGACATAACCAAAAAAGACTTCAAAAGTGAAACTGGACGTTACTTCTTCTTTAACCCTACAGCTACCTGGACACCATGGCATCGTTACTTTTCTTCTCGTTAATAGTGAACACTTAAACATCACAGTTTCTACGTGCGTTGAAGTGAACGCGGTCGGTAAATAAATAAACGATAAATTCAGTTTCGTTGGGGGAAAAAAAATATTATTTATCTATAATTATTTATCTGCAGTTAAGAAATATTGTCGATCACATCCAGTTATTTAACTGTTGTGCTTACCTAATACTGCACTTGCATTTTTCTCGTAAATATCTGCTGAAATAACTAATTAATTTAAAATTTTAGTCATTCTTATGAAGGATTTCTGTTAATCTCTAACTTCCAGTTTAAGTATAAATGATTCTCAAATTGAAGTTATAACATTCTCCATCTCCGTAGAATAAAAGTCAGTGGTTGTTTCTATAGCTAGTCCGACAAATAATTTTCGGTATTATTCCGCTGTAGCCTTCTACAAATTGTTCTTCATTTTATATTCAACGCAAAATCTCATTATTAATAAACGATAACGAGCAACAAATAGTTAAAAACTTGGATAGCCGGAAACACTCCATACGCAGCCGTAGCACCTACTGGCAGGTGACGTCACTACAGCGATCTCCAATCCCAGAGCGTTTTCGTATTGGTGACAAGAGGCAAGAAAATTTTACTTTTATCTCGCTTTCTTTTTTTTAAAAAAAAATACATCTTTCTTTTCAATTTTAACAAAAATAGCTTCTTTAAGCATTAATCTACTCGAATGACTACAATTTGTAACATATTTTGAATACTGTCAAATAGCCTATTCTTTCCTTGCAATCCATTCTACTAATAAAAAGAGAAACTCACCAACAAATCTCAACTAGGATGACTACACAATCATTCCTATCGTAAAGAAGCATAATAAAAAAAGGTTATTGTTACTAAGAACTCATTACCTGAATACAGCATAAATTGTGTTTACGAATACAGGAACTTTTTATTATTTATAATGCTTGATCAACAGTTAAGAACACCAGGATATATTTGTTACTTAAATTGTGAGAACTGCTGTAGCAGGAAAGCAACGTTACTTCATCTGACATCTTTTTTTCCTTAAATATTAGGTTGGTGGGTACTTTTTAATGGGATAATTTGAAACTGAAGTGGTTTTCCTTTGCATCGCCAAGTGATGGAAGTGTATTCACGTGTTTCTTGATTTGAATGAATACCTGCAATAATGTTCAGTGTATTGTGTTCTGAATTATAGAAAGATGAATTATAAAAAGAGGAGGGTGAAACTCGGTTTTGGTCTATAATGATCTACTCTTCCAAAGTGGACCGCCACGCTTAACGTTCCCACCCACCCAACGAATCAACAGTGTCGTATGCTCTCACTCTATACGCGCTGCGGTGAGGTTTGGGATTTAACCAAGAACTGTCTAGTGGTTAGAAATTGTGCACCACCATGTCTCCCACCCTGCCAGCCAAGCCAAGACCTGGTGATGGAACATTCTGCCTCCACCAGGACTGGACCCACATAACACCGTTTCAGGTGCCGTTTATATTAGTTGAGCTGCAGTGCTGACGACCAGCAGGATACAATACTATCTTCATAGGTGCATATGAGCGGATTAAGTATCTTCAGGAATAATCAAAGTACAAATGATTCATCCATTTAGGATAATCAAGAACACGGTATCAAATATTTGCACAGTAGTTAACTAAAGAAATCAGTTTCAGTTAGAATTAAAATTATCACTGTTTGTGTATTTTTTCTATTTTATATCTACTTTTTCCTCTCTGGGCTAGTGATATTCCAGTAAATTACCTTTGTACTATGTTGAATTTATCTTTTTATTTGAAATCCCACACAATGGCCCCATCAATTTTGGTATGAGAACGAAATCGCACGGAGGTACGTACGGTGAATGGGTTGAATGCTGGAGCAGTTGTCATGCCCACCGCCCTAGAAACTTCCGTACACACTAGTCTTGTGTAGTTCGCGAACGAACTAGTTCGGAACAGCGCTCCCACAGGCGAACTACGCGAACTAGTTCCCAGATCTCTCGCTCCTTAGTTCGTTAGTTCATTCGATCCTTTCCCGAAGACCAACTTTTGTTTTAGTTTATTATCTAAAAGGAAACACAGTTCCTTATGGACACATTTCACTGAAGACACAGATATAAAAATAAAAGAAAAATAAATTGTATAACATTAATAATTATTGCAGAAGTCACAAACGGAAATTTAACGTGGAATGTGAAAATAAAATACACTTTGATCCCATTATCAATTAAAAGACAACCATCGATAACCACAACTACCATAACAAACAATAGAGCGCGTGCAGTAGCGCTAGCAAAGCGAGCGAGCGAGCTGTCTTGGAGGACCTAGTTCGCGAACTAAACAGAGCGCTCCCGGTCGCGAACTAAGGAGAGCCGTACCGTTCGCGAACTAAACTGAGCGCTGTCGGCCGCGAACTAAACTGAGCGGTACCGTTCGCGAACTAAATTGAGCGCTACCGTTCGCGAACTAGCACCATTCGCCGCTAGGGTTTGCAATATTTTTTCGGTTGATGGTAGTAATTTATTTAAAAGAATAACCTATAAAAATATGCTACACTTCAAAAATATAATATTTTACGAAAGAGTAGAAAATCATAAAAGGTATGTTTTTACTATTTCATTTTTAAGCTATATTTTTTGCACTTCTTGCATCTTTAATTCTTTTTTGTCTACAGTAAAATTGTCATATGCTTTATCGCTTTCAGTTGTCAAATTAATTTCGAGCAAAAGCTCATTTTTTATTCATGAAATACTTCTCTTACTTTTACCTGGATTTCGTATAATATTGTTATTTCAGAGTAAAGTTTGTTCACTTTGATATTCATTTTTTCTCATAAATTTATAACCTCTAATATAGTCTCACAGTCGTAAAATGAAACCCTGTGTTTTGAATTTAATATTTGGATTTTGTATAGCCACTTTCATTAAAATCTAACTATTTACTAAGATACTCCAGACATTTATCAACGAATACTAGAGCATTATTTTTTATATTATCACTTTCTGTGGAAAATTTGGTTTCTAAAGGCTTTTTCTTGGTTTTTTTTTTTTTTTTTTTTTAAATCAAAGAAACAGTAATTTTTATAATTTTCTAGCGCTGATTTTAAAGCTGACATAATATAATACTTATCTCAGTCTGTTGGTTAATAGCTTGGTGAAAGTGATGAAAGAAATGACTTGCGTTATTCAAAAAGATTTTAACTTTTGTGTCTGCATCAGTTTCATTCGTCGCCAAAAAATTGTGAATGTGTGTTGGATTATCCTCCCCTTTACTAATAAAATAATAGCTCAATGACTTCCAATTCACTGGAAATTTACGCACTTTCGTTATTGCTACGACTTTCTCATTCAAGGGTCACTGTTATTTTTATACGTCTAATTGTTAGGTATCACATTGGAAGTATTAATGTTACTTTTCTTAATAATATAGGTAATACTATTTCTGTCATATAGTACTTAAGTTGTAGCCAATAGTAGAATTATTTTTTGTTCATGATTTCCAAAACTTTATTTAAATAAAAAAGCCGATTACTTATAAACGGGTATTTTAATTCATCAAAATATACGCGTTTATAATATTTTATAAGTAATATTGTGTTGTTGTTTGGGGTTTAAGGGCGCGTCGACGGCAGGGTCATTAGCGCCTTTTATAAGTAATGTTTCTTCCATGAACTAATAAACAAATCCATTTAAAAAATTAATATTCTACGAATGCATATAAAGTAAATAGTAAAAACAGCCAATTATTCAATTTTCCCATTTGTGTAAAGGACTATGAGCACTTTGGTTTATCGGCGCCAACTGTTCATGCTAATGTAATTTGAAAGGGCTATTATCAAGCAATAACTTTTGTTAAGAAGGTCATATTAAATTCAATTTACAAACGACAAAAAAATGATAATGTCCAAATAAAACTGACATAACAAAGAAAATAGCGCGTGCATTGAATTCGAGAGGCGAACTAACGAAATAAAAGAGCGAACTAGTTCGCGAGGGAGCTGCGAACTAAACTGAGCGCTCCTCTTCGCGAACTATTATGCGCATGCCTACTACACACTGTGCTGTGTGAGCTCTAAATTTCTCATCATGGATGATTAGACGTTCAAAGCGATTCTTCTTAACACGGGAAGCCATTAAAGTAACCAGATTTTAGCATTAGTAAAGCGGGACACCATCGACTGGGGGTGGGGGGGGGGGGCGTTCTTGATTAAAAAGGTGCAACAAAAATTTTTATAGAGCGCAAAAATAGTATTATAATATATTTTTAAAAAATTTCAACATAAGTACAATTTACAAATATAATACATTAAAAATTATGTACAGTATTATTTTATTATTTGGCATATTTCTGAATTGAGTGAAAAAATTTTTCAGTATGTTGCTGTCGTTGTTTAAAAGCTCATGAAAATTTTCACAAGACTTTGTTAAATTATATTGCACAAATAATATGGCTTTCAAAGTCTCAGCACTTAATTGTGACTTTTCTGATGTCCACGCTTTATTTACCGTAGAAAACACGCGTTCAGTCGCAGCATTAGTTCCTGGTAAGGACACCGCGTATGTTACAATTTTTATTGTATGGAACATAGTTTGTTTCAAAATGATGAAATATTTCTAACTATTTGTTCTTTATTGTGAGTTTGCCGAAGACCAAGATTTAACATTTTAATTGTCAATATATTTTTTTTATAATCATACTTCATTGAAAAGATCATTTGCAGAAATATTACTATACGGAAATTTTTTTAGTAATATGATCGAATTGATTTTTGCACATCATTCCAATTAAGCTCTTGTTTTAATGTAACCCAATTAAAATGTTCAATATCATTGTAATGTACCGTCCACTCTGCTAAATAATCTATGCTGTCACTGTAGAACTTTTTAACGTGACCCACGATATCTGCACGATTTATTGCACCTTGTTTTCTAGCTGGCTTATACTATTACGGATGGTTAAAGGAAGAAAATTATTTTCTAACCATTCTTGACAATGAAATCTTAAATTATTAACTTATCTTGCTACTTCGATTGTCGAAATCAGTTCTCAACAATTATTTGTTTTTATTAAAGTTTATCATTATAAAATTAACAAAAATAATATAAAACTCATATCCTGGCGAAATAGCCACATGGCCGCCGAAAGCCGTATACCCGTTCTCCCGCCGTTCCCTAGCTTGTCATGCATTCTTTCAAAAAATCGGGACTTTTTTAAAACGCCGCGGGACACGGGTAAAATTGTTAAAAATCGGGACTGTCCCGCCAAAAGCGGGACATCTGGTCACCTTAGAAGCCAGTGAAAATGTAAATTTCTTGCTAGACCCGAATTATCCCAGTCAAATCAAACCAAATTATCCTATAGAATTGTTGGCAGGGAAATACCGAAAAATTGTTCGGCCACCAAGTGATTCCCTGCTCAAAGCTCGTCTAGTGGGACTAAGTAACCTGTCTCCATAATCCTTGTCCATTAAATAAGAAAGGTGTTTTTTATTTTATTATTATTATTAAGTTCTCCTGCTTTCTATGGCGATTATATTGTATTAAGAGAGATTTTACTCCAACATAACAATAAAAACTTGGAAAGTTGGTACCTATGAGAGTCGTTTGTAGACTTTTTTTTAGCTCTACTGTTCTTCATGAAATTAGAAAAATTACGTCAGATTTCCCTCGATTTTTTTGGTGGGGCCATTTTGGTGAGGTTACGCCGGACCCTCCCCCCCCTATGTTTTTTTGTTTTTTTTTGCGGTGGGAGGCCATTTTGGCGAGATATCGCCGGACACTTCTCCCCCCCCTATTTCACCACACGTAATTAATGGACGCCCCCTAACAGCTGGTGCCTCTAGGTGCTATAGTTATTTTGTGACGTTGTATGTAGATAATATTTCAGTACAACAAATGTATCCCACGAGATGAATAGCAACTGATTAAATAAAAGAATCTACTCATTTCTGCTTTTGGTTAGAAGTAATAACATTCAAACTAAACATATACGTCGCGGCCTCTCTTTCAGGATGGTCCAGGAAACATTACACAAATCGATGTATCATTCAGTTATGATCTTGCGAAGGATGGTGTAAAAAAATTGGATGAAGAAAAGAATTCCAAGTTCGAAAGCAACAAACACATTATAGAAATAATACTTAATGTTGCTGACAAGCAACTGGAGTCTCCTCAGGTGCAGCAACTAATACGGTAAGAACATTACTTTAATAAAACATTTGATAATAGAGTGTACCTAACAAAACCACACGATCTAAGTAATCGAGTTTCGCGTTTTCCCATCAATGTAAATGTGACTGTTGAGTCATAATGGGCGCTGAAAATTAGAACAATCCACAGTTTTTAACAATTTAATCTTTAAGGAAGTCTGTCTGTTTGATTTTGCAGCAGATGTCCTCGTACATCCGGGATTTCTGCCAGTTTGCCCAGGCCTGTCCAATTAGGAATGCATTACAATTTTTTTTTATACTTTCTGCATCAGTGATACATCCAGTTAGTACGAGAAATAAAATATTCTGATAGTCAAGTTACAAACAATGATAGTTAAGCTTTACTCTAACAAAAATTTTAGGGCAAAAGCGTACAAAGAAAAATGCGAGAAATGGGAACATATACCGTAAAGGTATGTGACTAAAAACCCTTTAAGGTTAATCAGAACATACAACTGATCGATTCGCATTTTGTTCGATTGTATTCCAAATTAGTTTTCCCTTTTTTTTACTTATGGCTGTACGCCTCGTCGACGTCGAGGTCATTAGAGGCGGGATGGGATTGGATACAAGGAATGGGAAGGTATTCGGCCATGGCATTTTGAGGAAGCATCCCGGCATTCAACTGGAGTGATTTGGGGAAATCATGGAAAACCCAAATCTGGATGCCCGGATGAGGATTCGAACCCGCGTCCTCCCAAACGCTAGGCCAGAGCGTTAACCGTTCACCGGCTCGATAGATCACCAATCAGAAGTGTACTCTACCCAGCTGTTCGTCGGTAACTTTATTGGCTGACATTCGTCGGTCTCATTTCTTCATCCAGAAATGCAGATTTTAATTACACATAAATCGAAAAATTACTTCTGGTGGATCTTTAAATAATTTCACGCTGACTATCCTGGTAAATAATCTTAGACACGCTCTGGAGATAATTCCGTGGAGTAAAAGTGTCTTGCAATATATTCTAATTTATTGTTGTGCTTTGAATGTGCGATGAGATTTAAGTATTTTAAGCTCACAACATCTTGCTTTAAACTGTTAATAACACTTTAAAACTTATTCTATTTAGCAACGGATAATAATTCCTATGCGATCGACTTAATCAAAATTTAAACATATTTCTCGAAACAGGTAAAGAGTACACAACTATGCGTTAAGAGATTAAAAAGGGTTATTTAAAAGCTCGTTACGATTTTTACACGTTTAAAGTTGATTCAAAATAAATTTGAAACAAGAGAATGGACTTAAAACTTGTCGGATTTTTGAATGGACAGCGATTACAATTATATTATATTGTCGTAAGAATTGCATTTGCAGAACTGCACTAGGCGTTAATTTTGGCTTATAGAGTGTGGAGTCTTCTGATAACATACCTATTAATGGGATATTTCTCCGAGTCAACTTCGTTATTGGAGTCGAATCTACATATCAGATTCAGTGCCATTTTTCTTCGAATTTAAAGATTAAATTTAATTTTGGTACTAACGTTTATGTGGGTATATTATTATTTGTGTTATAATTAGCCAAGATTCGCAGTTGCTGTAGAAAACCTACGATTACCAGCCGCCGCCTTCGCCTCCCTTTGAAATAAGAACCGTGAGAAACATGACTGGATTCCGTCACTCCATTGTTTTCATAATGGGGAAATGCATATGATTGGAGATGGTAGTAACGGCTGCTTGATTATCTCTAATATACCTCAGAGAGGAGGAGAGAGACTACATATTAAACAGTGTCCTACACGCTTTCAAATTGTTTACACGACAGGATGTATTTGTTAGTCCCTCGCATGTCAGCTCCTGCGCTTCTCTTTTGTTTACAAGCACTAGGTGTAACATGCACTATCTCACCTATACCTAGTCGTCGGCTTATAGCAAAGTAAAGAAACTGAGAGAAGCGTCCTTATAATTCTATGGACCAGCTGTTGTGGTTCTAACTAAACAGTAAAAGTTTAGAATATTTTCTCCACTAGCCATTATTACGTAATTTAAAATATTGCCCGCCATAAATACACACAAATTAAATTTTCTTTACTGTTACTATGAAGTTTCTTTTGTTGACGGTATAGTTATTTTCTCTCATTCTGTGTAACTCAAAGAAGTTTGTTATGGTATTAGAATTTTCTTTATTAATAATAGTAAACAATAAATTATGGAAAGAGAGATCTGTAGAAAGAAGATATCAACTATGGAAAAATTCCAAGGGAGAAGAGGAAAGAAATTCTGTCTGAAGAGCTATGAATAGAGAAGGAAGAAACACAGTGAAATTATCAAGGTATATTGGATTGAACGGAAAAAGAAATAACAACAAAGGATGGAGAACTGAAATTGGCACCTTACCCTCGCAGGCCTGATCGGAAATAATAGTAATAAATATTCCATGCAATATAAAAATTTATTTACGTTCTGCGACCAAAAGAAAATAACACAATATTTAACTTTTATTAGATCAATCAATTCTACTTTAAAACAGAGATTCACATGTTAAAGTATAAGTCAAGAGTGACGAAGCAGAACAACACGTAAAATAATTACGATTATATTTCATGGTCATACCTTTCTTTACATTTAGCACACTGTTAAAAGTAATTTTCATTTACTAAATGTCCTCATATCTCAACTAGTAATATACCATTACACAGTTTACTTCGTTCTGTTTTTGTTTCAGGTCCGGTCAAAAGTTTGATCTCTTCATTTTGGAAGAGTTGCTGTATCAAGCGTATTACGGCCTATATCACAAGGTGGGTTCACCGCCACTTGTTGGCTTCCTTTCTTTAGGAATGAACCCAATCGCCTATTTTTCAATGGGCAACTCTTTCAATCCGTCATATATGCCTTTTGAGATTTTTTACCTAACCGACCACATGCCATTCTGGCAGAGAATGCAGAATTTTGTTATTTGTGTTATAGCTTGTGTTTTTATAAATCCACTATCACAAACAGAGGGAATGCTAAGAAAGCATTTCGGTGACGAGCCACCCTCTGTTTTGGAAACAATATATAATCACAGCCTGTATATCGCCGGTGGCCACTTCACTTCTGGTTACCCCGCTCCAGTGCTACCGAACATTGTTCAGGTCACCGGTCTACACATTGAGGAGGAACGCCAACCATTACCGAAGGTATGGGTAGTATCGGAATACTGTTTTATCCTACTCGACTAATGCAAAAACTGTCCGTCTCCTCCTACCTACTTTTACAGGATATTCAGCAGTTCCTTGATGGTGCCAAGGGAGGAGCTATATACTTCAGCCTCGGTTCGAACGTCAAGAGCACGGACCTTTCGCCGGAAAAGATCCAATCTTTCCTGGAGGCGTTCTCTGAGCTGCCTCAGCGAGTGCTGTGGAAGTGGGAGGCGGACAGCCTGCCCGGACAACCAGACAACGTCATGGTGGCCAAGTGGCTGCCACAGCAGGACGTGCTCGGTGAGTGTATTCTTTTCTGCTATCCACCTCACTGTGGTCCCTAGCCAGTTGTGAGGATCGCCGTTCCTGAGCGTGTCGTGTTTGTTAAGTCACCCAGTTGGATTCATCGGCCATAGTATTTTTTAGTAATGAGCACCACCCTAATTCTATTCTTGAGATGCAGTTTCATTTTCATAGCTCAATCTACATATGCTCGAAGATGGTATGAGACTATGGTAAGAACCACTGAGCACGTTATACAAACAAAAAGAATCAAAAAATTTGTCACACAGGATTGACGGGAACTTCGCTCGGACACATAAATGCAGGTATACTTCAATTCATCTTTCTTCTTTCATTCACACCATTTAATAGAATACTGAACATTTAGCTGGTATTGTGGGATATGTTTTATACCATTAAAAAAACTGCCGGTCCTTCAATAATAGTTCTTCATACTGTCTCTCTCTTCATTCCATTGTATACGTATGTTGAAAGTCACATAACTTTCTTCAAACCAACAACATATTATATGCCAGCATTACTTGCAATACCACAGCTAGAAGCATGCTCCTTCTTTCTGTGACTTGCAACGCCGTGGCAAGTCATCGCTTTTCTTTCTTACAGCAACCCTGCCAGCACTCAAGCACACATATATACAGACAGTGAATATCCTGTTTGTATTTTAAACTGAAATAGTAATAACAGTAAAAAAATTAATCTTTCCATACATTCTATTGGCGGTCGCATAGCTCAGATAGTACGTAGTCTGACTACGGCCCGGACGACTGGAGTTCGCTCCCAACGAAGCCGAGGATCTTTCCTGGAAGCTGAACGTCCGGAACGCCTTCCCCCCTTTTTCCCAGGCCCAATCAGCCTGCTATCAAACTCCACAGGGAGGTAAGGAAAAGGGCCCAACCGTGTCGCTGGCTACGGCACGTCTACTCTAGTGCCTACGGTCAGGAAACAGGAATGCGGAGCTCCACCTCCACTAATCCCATCGGAATAGGCTTGAAAGCTGTGAAAACACAAAGCCTTTACCTTTATTTTACGACAGATTCTATATGTTCCTACCTTAAAAGACGCAATAGGGGTATCACTGTGATTTTTATACTGAGAATCGTTTTGTAGTTTCGTAAAAAGATTCAGACCGAAGAATAATCTTATAATTCTTATAAATACATAGAATTTTCAACCTTGATTACAACCCCAATTATCTTAAATGTCCGAAAGGATATTCTGTCTTTACAGTGTTGCCATAATACCCGATATTTAAATCAACATCAGAAGATACTGAAATAAAAAATATTCTGCAAATATGTATCTTCTTGCCCTCAGTTTGCATTAATCATCAGTTAGCTATGACTCGAAGATAGTGTATTTAATTCTGGCGCTAATAAACACAGTATTACATTATAAATTATCATTTAAGTGCTGGATTATTTGTTTTCAGTAAAACTTAGCAGGTTTCACATTAACAGTCTCTAATCAAAACTCCCTCACTTCAGGGCAGCTCACAGATGCTCGCTGTTAGCTATTTTAACAGTCGCCAATATGGATTAAGTAATTCAGTGATGGAAATAAAGTAAAGTGCAGCTGACAGATTTAATCATGGTGGTTGTTTTGTTATTCAAAATAAGTTATTCCAAGAAATTATGAAAATCAGAACGAAAATTTATCACGTACTAATCGTCCACAATCGCTCTCAAGTAACACACGCGCGAATCTAAAAGAACAATTAGAAGGAAATCACAGTTACTGAAAAATGTATTCATTAGACCTGAAAAAATAAAATTAATAATTAAGAAAGCGTAAATGGAGTCTTGAGTACACGCAAACTCTGGCCACGATGTGAAAAATGTCAGTCAAAAGAATTTTCTGGTTGATTACCTAAACTTATGTGTGTTATACCTCCAAAGACGACATCTACAAAACATAGTACAGCCAACCTCGATCTTAAGCTTGTCCCATGATTTCTTTTCTGAAATATATAAATAAATTAAAGTGTTTATTTCATTTCGTTCGTGATAGTTTGGAGGAGCCCAGAGCTGATTTCCAGCATGTAACTTAAGAGACCGCTACTGTGCTGTTTATCTCAATCACGATACAGTGTAACATTACAACCAGCATACGCACAGCTAACGCTAGCCATACCCACGCCTCGTACCTGGTAGACGTCATCAGTAGCCAACCAGAGCTTTTGCTCTTACTAAAATGGTAGCCAGCCAATCAAAGCTAATTACATCCCCTCCACTAAGGAACCACTATCGCTCGAGCAGAGAGCGTTCTCACTCGTCGGTCGTTCAACACATCCTATTCAAACAACATCAGCCACTGAGCTAACTTTTCTGCTTGCTTTTTATTCTGGTGGAGCAATTAATTTATTTTCATGATCACCTCAACGTCTGAAATATTCCATCTTAAAGTCACTCAATTCTCCAACAGATTCTATAGGTCGACTCCAAACCTAGTGCCGTTATTAAGCAATGTAGTATTATCAGTGCCATTGAAATTGGCTTGCATGTAGTGTGTTTACAAAATAACGTAGTTTATTTGAAGTGTTTATCAAAGTGTTTGTTCCATTCACAATTGTTTATCAATAAATAACAAATATTTGTGTTTACTCAAGTGTTTCCTTCAGCAATTTGATCATTAAATAATATAAGAATAATTCTATATGAAATAGGCTTGGTGATCAGTCAGTTTAACTGCCACAATACTCACAGAAGATACTCTGTATCGCCTGAAAAGCTCCTTTACTAACAATAAGTACTGACTAATAGTACTGACAATAAGTACTGACTAATAGCCTAGATAGATAGATATGTTCACTTTGATCCCATGTGAGAATAATCTCGGGGATGTGGAACAGTACATACACTTATTTGTAATGTCAATATTACTATATAATTGATAATGTTATTATATATTGACAACAAGTTAGCTACAACCCATTAGTATAACCAATATCTCCTGTTATCTACAAATACAATCCCGAGTTAATTAATACTTATTATGTGGAACAGTGTATACACTTGTTACCAGCATCTAATAATCAGTTATTTTCTTACAACCAGTAACCATGATAAGTTTCACTGTAATTTGCGACTACATATTATATCATGTTAGTTGCTATTTATGTGGAACAGTACACACACTTATTAACAATATCAATTATATTACCAACAACTCATAAGCAGTCAATTACTTAACAACCTGTTAGTATGATAATTTTTCACAGCAGTTTTTGAATGCATGCTATCCCATGTTAGTTACTATATATGAGTGGAATTTTGTAAACACAATAATTACTTAAATTGTCAAAAGTTTCAACAGAAAGAAAAACCATATATCATTTTAGTAATTGTGGACAACTTTGTCACCTTCCCCTTCCATACACCATATATACTATTTTATCAGTCATTCTTAGTTACCAAATTCCAAGAAGAAAATTCTTTCACAGAGTAAAATGGGTTCTGAAGCAGAAACTCTTTCAGTTTGGACTTAAAGTAGTTGGGTTTTTGTAGGTAACATTTAATTTCTGTTGGTAAGACATTGAATAAGGAAGCTCCAGTAAATGTTAACCCTCTCTGTACAATTGACAGTGATTTGTAATCCTTGTGAATATTATATTTATTCCTAGTATTATGGCTATGTATGTCAGCATTAAGATTGAAGTGTTCAGGATTTTCCACTACAAATGATAATACAGAGTATACATACTGTGCTGGCATGGTTAGAACACCCAGGTTTTTAAACAGATTTCTGCACGACGTCCATGGGTTTGCTCCACAAATAGTTCTTATAGCACGCTTTTGTAATTTAAATACCCTTTGTGCTTGTGACGAGTTTCCCCAGAATGAGATGCCATAAGTGAGCAGGGAATGAAAATATGCAAAATATACTAACTTTCTGGTTTCTATATTAGCTATTCTAGATATTACCCTCAGTGAGAATGTTGCAGAATTCAGTTTTTTAAGAAGTTGTTGAATATGTTGTTTCCAGTTCAATTTGTTATCTATATATACACCCAGGAATCTTGTGAAACTGCTTTCATTGATTGTTTTCCCTTCTGATATCACATTATAGCTGTCCTTTGTTTTATTTTTTGTAACAAACTGAAGTAACTGTGTCTTTTCTACATTAAGTATTAGTTTGTTGGCATTAAACCACCTATTAATTTTCTTTATAGCATCATTTGCTATGTTTTCGAGGTTTTGTGCTGATGGATCTTTCAACGATATGCTAGTATCATCTGCAAAGAGCACTATGTGTTCATTATCACCTAGTATATGTGGAAGATCATTTATATAGATTAAGAACAGCAGAGGGCCAAGAATTGAACCCTGAGGCACACCACATTTAACTATACCCCATTCTGAGTTTATAACATCTCCTGTATTAGCATCTTTCAGTGATACACATTGCTTTCTATTTTCCAGGTATGATTTAAACCAAAGTCCTGGCTTACCACTAACTCCATAGTGATCTAATTTACCTAGTAGAATATCATGATCAACACAGTCAAAAGCCTTAGCAAGATCACAGAATATACCTAGGGAATTTAGTTTTTTATGCATTGATTCCAGTATGTTGTTTACAAAAGCAAAAATTGCTGAATCTGTTGAAACGCCTTGTCTAAAACCAAACTGTACTTTACTGAGTAGGTCATTCTTTTGTAGATGTGCATACACCCTTCTGTACATTGCTTTTTCAAAGATTTTTGAAAATGCTGGTAGAAGTGATATTGGTCTGTAATTCTCAATCTTTGAGGTATCACCCTTTTTATAAAGCGGTTTGATTATTGACTTCTTGAGTGAGTCAGGGAAGATACTTTCTTCAAAAGAACTATTACAAATGTGACTAATAACTCTACTAATGCTGGTGTTACATTGTTTCATTACATGGGTTGAAACCTCATCATAACCAAATGAATTTTTATTTTTGAGGGATTTAATAATTTTTTCAATTTCATTTTTACTGGTGGGAAATAGAGACATAGGTGCTGCTTTTGGTGACAAGGATTTAAGTATTGCTATAGCATCCATATTCCCAATACATTTTCCTTTTATTTTTTCAGCAACTGTTAAGAAGTATTTATTGAAAGCACTTCCTACATACGAGGGGTCATTTACAAGTTTATCATTAATGCTTATAGATATAGGTTTATGTTCAAGGGATGATACAGTTGTTTCTCTTTTAATAATGTTCCAAACACTTTTTATCTTATTATCTGAACTACTAATCTCATCGTTTATGGCCAAACGTTTAGCTTCTTTTACTACTTTGGTTAAAATTCTACAGTAAGTTTTGTAATGTTGTCTGAGAAGCATATTATCAGTATTCCTAACTTTTACATACAATTCCCTTTTATGTCTGCAAGATGTTTTGATACCAACTGTAACCCAATTTTTGTTTACTCGTTTTTGACCAATTGGAGCTAGTTTTGTAGGGAGACACCTTTCGTAAATTTCCAAAAACCTTTGGTGAAAGTAATTGAATTTATTATTTACCCCTTTTAATTTATAAACAGTGCTCCAGTCCTCATTGAGAAGTTCATCATTTAATGTTTTTATTGAATTGTTCTTTAATGGCCTAACTCTGACAAATCCTTTCTTTTTGTTATTTTCATTTCCCACAATATCCAAAGTAATTATTTGAGCATTATGGTCTGACAAACCATTTTCCATTGGAATTGTTCCATTTATTTCTAATTTATTGTGTTCTACAAAAATGTTATCAATAATGGTACTACTATCTTTTTGTATTCTAGTTGGGAAATTTACAGTTTGATAGAGATTGAATGATCTAAGCATTCCTAGAAGATAATCTGTCTGGTTACATTCTACAGCAAAATTTATGTTGAAGTCTCCACAGAGGATAATTTCCCTTTTAGTTCGTGATAAATTTAGTAGAACCGCTTCAAGTTTATTACAAAATTTACTGAAGTCTCCTGTGGGAGCCCTATAAACTGTCAGCACTATAAGATATTTGTTTTCTAATTCTAACTGTGTTGCACAACATTCAAAATCTTGTTCTATACAGTATTTACTTACATCTAATGATTTTGTTTCAGTATTTTCTGTTACATATATTGCTGCACCACCCATTCTCATCTCTGACCTGCAATAACATGAAGCTAATCTATATCCAACAAATGGGAGGAGACATATTTCAGAATTCTTCAGATGATGTTCTGTCAGACATACAATATTTATGTTAATATTCAATGATTTTTGGGTTTCTTCTATAGATATTATCAACTCATCAAGTTTGCTTGAGATACCCCTAATGTTCTGATGGAACAAAGCTATTTTAGACTGACATTCTTTATTTTTGACTGTAATATCATTATGTACATTTCTTAAATAACTCTTCCTACTCTTGACGTTTGGCCTAAAAAAGACTGAGTCCTACCACCAATTACCACTGGGATGGGGTTCACATCCAACCTGCCTCTCCTGATGCTACTGGCAATCAGTTGCGTTAGCTTCTGCTTGCCCCGAACATTCAGGTGGAGTCCATGGGAGGTATGGTCACTCCGTGTTATGCAAGAAACATCTATCAGACCAATGTGTGTTCGGTCAGCCTGACACAATGCACGCTTCAGATCTGCCTGTGTACGCTGTACATGACCACGCATCCAGGGTTGATCATAACGTTTGAAGAGGTCAACAAAACCAACATTGGTGTGAGTGGTGTTTTTAGCAATGTTGTCAATGTCTGTTTCAACACAATAATTGAGATTTCTGGACAGACTATTTCCAGGACCCCCAACAATAATTATATGATCCTCTTTAGTAAGATCTTTCCCCAGGTTTGAAATTTCATCCACAACATTGCCAAGTTCTGCATTAGGCTTAAATATACTGCACACCTCAACATCAGAGCCCAGGCTTGACTGTAACATTGCACTTAAGCCTCTACCGTGACTACTTCCAAGCAATAACACCTTCTTGGATTTCTTTTTACGAGCTTTGCACAATGTGTGCTTTTTTACAGCTTTGTTGCAATGAGACAGCCCTGCTGTGGTATCTGATACATCCTCAGTTAGATTCTCCAACACCCCAAAAGCATTCGAAACTTCCAACTGAAAATTTGTAGAATGCAGGTCCTGGTGTTTCCCTCCAGTTTTGGCTGTAATCCACTCTAATTCCTTAACATTTAATGCTGCTTTTTCAGCCTTCAAAACATTGAGTTCTTTAGTTAATTCAGCCAATGTGGATTCGAGACAAGAGATCCTACATTCTAGTTCCCTCTTTTCCTTGCTACTTTTGCAAGTCGAACAACTCCAAGGGGAGTGAAGCGCATTTTCAGCTTCCATGTAGCAACATTTCGGATGAAAACGAACTCCACAATCATTACAGCTGTTTCCCTGCTTTACAACCCTGCGACAGCCACCACACTTCATGCTCATTGACATATTATACAAAACAAAACAAAATATGAGCCCTTGAAGAGAATTGAAACTTAACCTATAAATACCTTTCCTTATTTTGCAATATAATTTGCACAAGCCACACCTTTCTCCTTTTACCACGCAAGCAAACCAATTTTAACAATAAACCTGTTAGTAACTCCTTGTTTCCTTCACTGATAAAATATTAATTCCCTTTAAAGGGTAATAGTATAATGTAAACAAGACACACGTGTTTCAAACTTGTCGAACCAAAACCTTTTTCAACTACTTAAACTATGATACTTTTACTACACAGTGTTACTACACTCAAATTCGCTAAACACACCACCAGATAAATATTTCTACACGTTATTTAATATTAAAAGTAGTTTAAAAGAGCTGGTATCAAATCACAACTTCCGCGAGTAAGGAACCAGAGTGGTGGATCCTATTTTCGACTGGCGCTGCGGGGATAGACTACTTCAGCCGCAGCTGTTCGGCCCCTGAAGAAGCCTTGGTCGAAACGTCGGGAAGTTTCTCGACATTAGCTTCACAGGCAGGTAATCGTTCCTGCTTACCACATATCAAGATACAAAATACCTCAACCTGACTACAGTAAGTCTTGAAACACTAAAATGACTATTATAACAATCTGTTAAAAAAAATATATTGTTACCACAGCTTGCTTCATTATGTCAAAAGCTCCACAAACGCTCCACATTTATAGAATAACTAGATTTTTCCCACAGCTTCGCGCATGCGGTGTGTGTAGATGGCTTTACCATTTTTATTTTAGTACCAAATATTGACGCGAAGAAGCAAAAAATGTAAATTTAATCTAAAAACTTTACCTTATTTTATTTATTACCTTTGAATCTGTTTTCATGCTAATGTCGGAAAGTTTTTAACGCAATATTGTACATAAAATATAAACAATTAAAGCTACATGAGACATTATCTGTAATGGTCCGTTAATGGTGTCCGGATAATTAACTGTCCCTTTGTTCAGAAATTTGTTACACACCTTCCTGAGGACATACCTTTCGATAAAAAGAGCAAAGCAAAGCAAAAAGAAATTGCGTCTTTTCTGACCGCAAGGAATGAACAAATTGTGTAGTGTTCCACACAAAGTTACGGACAGAAAAACTCCACGCGATATTGATAGTCTGTGAATTCTGAGACTGATTTCGCATTTCTCCTAGGACTGGAAAACTTGCCGACTCTTGACTGGCTTTCAAGAACGACATGTACTGTACATCTTTCCTCTCCTGCCCTACAAATGTCTTATGCTTTACTGACAGTTTGCACTTAACTGTGGATCCAAGACAACTGAAATTATTGTGTTTCTTGATTTCAGAGATTTTTGCGTACAAACTGGCAATTTCACTAACTAAGAGTTGAGTGGTGACTTTAACAACCGACTCACTCGCAGTCTGTAATACCGAACTTTCGGAGGATTTTGTGGAGGACTAAAATTACCACGTTCGGCTTCCACAAGTTCATCCGGTGACAATTTTAACTCGGTTTGTGCCGTCTTAACGAGCTCGACCGAACTTGCTACGGCAGTCATCTCTGAGCTAAGTTTTCGGAGGTTTTGTTCAGTATGGTCTTTGACCTCGTGAACAAATTCCGAAATTTGCCCAAGGTTCTGGCCGTTCTCGTTTCGAATCTGTTCAATGGACAGGTCGGTGGCGTCAAGTCTTTTTACCAGCTGTTGGTCTGTGTTTTGGATTGGCTCTACTTGTGCAATTTCGATCCATTCATCGGCAATCGCAGCAGTTGGTACCTCTGTGTGTTTTAGTGACTCAGAATTTTTCTTTAATCCCTAATTTTGTGGATAAACTGGCCCGCTTAAGTTATTAAGCATATTATTCATCAACTTCTCTTGGAAACTAAATCGTGCGTCAATATGCTTGCTAAAGGAATCAGCATTTTCTTTAAATTCTTCCCTTTGTGAATCAAATTGCGTATTCAATTCCCGAAATTGCTGGCTTGATTCCTGTTTTCGTGACTTAATTTTCTTCATTAGTTGTTGAAATTGCTGTCTATTTTGGTGGCGCGATTGCTCTATTGCAGTCATCAACATGTTGAACATTTGATGTGATGAGAGGGGTGATGATTTTACAGGAATTTGTGTCATTTGTTGCGTCTGTCCTGAATGTGCGGGCGTATTCTGTGTCATCTCACCGACAGGTGACGGAAAATTTTCCATTTTTTCTTCCTGTTGCGGCAAAGTAGACTGCGAACCATATGAGTGGGTCGGAACTTCAGAAATTACGTTCCCCTCCCCTGCAGCCAATATTCAGCTTTATTCCGTTAACTGAACCTGATCGCTCATGATTTCGGGAGATTTTTGCATATCGGACTGATCTTACATATCGAAATCTTTTATTGTACGAGATCGTAGCTTCATATGAACACACAAAGAATGAATTTACACCGCAATTGTGCAATGACGAAATCTAGACTCACAACAACAAAAATACCGCGAATTTCAATACACACAAATAAATATACCCCTCCAAATTACAGCAAGAGAAAAGCAACGATGAATCATGCAACACAGTACCATGAAAGCAGACTTACTTTCAAACACATGGGCAAAACATGCGTGTCTTTAATTTTCTTAGCACCTACCATGCATTAAGAAATCAACACTGACGTTACTCATTTAAAAATTTTAAACTGATCACAAAATTGTTACAATACAAAGTGTATTGCATCTCAATTGAAATACACAAATGAACTTCCTTTTAACGCGTTGAAACAAAATGAATTTTATGCATTGAAACAAAATGAACTTTATGCATTAAAATATAAGTGAAACATCAAAATAAAATCATGTATGAATATTTATTTTCTACAAGAATAATAAAACTGCCAAAAGCCATGTGCAACATTCCATGAAACTTTCCGAATTTGGGCTTCAAATTGTATTAATTTGAGTAAGTGCCACCAAGTTCGCAGACATTAAGTAGTAATATCTCATCTGGCACCAGCGTTGGGCGCAATTATGTAGTGGGTGCCTTGGTGGGCAAACTACGTTACAATTATCTTTCATACCTTGTGGATTTTTAATCTTAATTTTTATGAAGGAGTGAAAATTTATTAATTTTGCAAGAATCTCGACGTTAGTTGGAATTTAGGAAAAATTGTCACAATATGACATTTATTTTCTTATCACTGGCGATTACAAGTCTGAGCGAATTTACCGTTAACATTAACACAAATTGGCAAAATCATAAAAGCAACGCTCAGAGGAACAATTAGCCGTCATGAGCAAGCAAACAATGGTCTGACAATGCACGTCATCGCATTACCGGCTGTGTTGCCGTGATAAGCTTGCTCTATCAAGCCAGCAGCAACAGTTGGCGAAAGAAGTCAACTTTCCAAGTCAACCTCAGACTAGACTCGCATAGCTTGGACTCGAAGATCGAATTCAAGCTCGTCGCTCTTCTCTCTCGCGAGGAAACTTCTCGCTCCGCCCCTTGTGGTCTCGAAGCTCACATATAACAGAAATTCCCAGGATTTTAAGTTATACGCTCATTTGGATTGGATCTTCAGGTCGGCACCTAATGTCACGTGACATCCCCGATATGTGATTTGCCCAGCGTATCTAACAGAGGTCGGACATATTCGGCTAAGTTCGCCGGGGTGAGAGCACATTCGGGTGTCGGCGGCAGGCATTTCCCGCCAGGTGAGTGACCCATCCCCAGGGAGCAGAGTGTGTGGTCCGGCAAACCCCAAATCCGCGACGTCCTGTCGCCATGGCTCGGGAAGACCAAGATTAGCTTCAAGCCTACATAGCTCAATAATTCTTTAATATTCGCTTTACCACGATACACTGTATGTTCACCATTTCATTACAGTCCTCACTTGGAATCTTGCGTACTTTATAAAATTACAACAAAAATCTATTTAGGTGGTCGCCCAAGATTTATGTAAATTACTTAACATTATGACATATATAATAAAAATGCACCTTGTAACGTGGCGACAGCGCGTCATGTTACAATATTGCTGTTATATCCGTGAATTAAATATCACTATTCAGTTACGCTCATGGAAGAATTAATCTATTATTTAGTGGGTTGATTAAAGTATTCTATTTATTTGGATTTAGCACATGTCAGAAAACTGAATAAATAACTAACCAAATATGAAAAACACAATCCGAAAATTAATCATCTTGGGACAGATCTCTTCAAGAGCAAAGATATTTACATCTAATTAAATATTACTTATGCTTATTGAGTTAGATTCAGGTATTCCTTTTTTTTTCAGAATACTGAGAACTAAATATAAGTCTATACATTAATCAGAATTCAAAGAGCAAAAGTGTGATCTTTTGTCCGTGTTTCTTGAAGGGAGTACTCATCTCAAATGCAGAGTGATCTGTGACTATATTTGTTCAATCTGGAAAAATACATTGACTTATTGCTCCGTTACTCGGTATATATAAGTCATAACTCATAAGCTATTTTAGTCTGGACCATAAGTTCTAAAAAATTTAAAACACCATCCAAATTGCTGCGGTAGTTGTGTGATGCTACTCAGCTTGCTTACAGAATTGTAATAGTATGGATCAGCGTTTCTTTACGTTTCTCAAACCGAGGACCAGTAAATTGACAAAAATAATTCTGCATAAAACTAAATTATATGGGCCTATGTTTTAACCCATTTGTCTGTTATTAACATCTGCGACATATTGTATTTCATCATTAAAACATAATTCATCTAAAAGCATGTTTTGAATAACTACAGAAACACAGATATGAAACTTGGAAATGAACTATTTAAAGTTAATTATATACTGTCCACTCTTAATTAGGGCTCGCTTCGCTATACTAGGCTATGGATAAAGCACACCTAGTGGTACACTTTTAGAAAAAACTCCCGCACCTAAAGTCGTTAATTTGAACATACTAATTTAAAGTCTAGATGTGCCATCAATCATTATTTTTGCAAAAAAATAAATAAATAAAAAAAATTATTCGTGCATGCTGGCAAGGAGAGGTCTTCAGCATGGAAATCGCTATCGTAGAACGAACAAGTCTGGTAATTAGTACTTCTCCTGTGGTTTCTCGCCCTAAAGCAGTTCTGTCTAGTGGGTCCTCCGTTTAAGCGAAATCGGGGATTAAAAAGTGTAAAAATTGTAACTAAATGAGTTATACCACTACGGAAGTCCACTTGATAATAACGTCGGATAGGCGTGCGTGTTGAGGCGGTGGATTGAAGAACGGAGGGTCCTGAGTTCGATCCCACCACCTGCGAAATTTTCTTTTGTTCGTATTTTTTTATTGTTATTTGATTTTGTAGCATTTCAAATTTGTTTCGTATCCAAATTATTTACTTTCCGTTGATAAATACACAAATGCTAAATGATGTAAATCATAGAAACATTCGAAACAAAAATTACCTGCACACCACGAACATTTTATGATGGATATCCTTCCACAGTCACTTATTCTCCAGAAAGTGAAATATTAATTTAATTTTTTGTATTAATTATGATCTATGGTTTCTGAATGTTGTTTGTAAAAAAATCTGTGACTAATGTAAATGCAGATGCAGCGGTTTTGTAATTATACAAAGAAACCCCGCTGCCTCCCTTAATCGGTTATTGAAATAACCGTATAATTTTAATGCTAAACTATGCAAAGCTTAATGACAATCAAGATAAAGGCACACTCTTCATGGATATTTTGAGAACTGTTTAAGGAATAAATATGTTTCCACGTAACTGAAACAAACCAAAAATGCATGCATGTCGGTAGTTTAATGAAGCCAAATACGTGATCCATAAGATGTTAAATAAAACGAGAGGTCTTACTATGCAATGGATTCATCCGGAATCCGCTTCAACAACACTGTCTGCATTTCAAAGATAATGACGACGTCTCCATGATCACTTGAACAAGAAATTCTGTATCTGATTAAAAACAAATTAAATAAATTGATACTTTTAAATATTATATATTGTGTCTTATTAAAAACGTGCCTAATTTTTTTCAACAAACTAAAATCACGGATTTTGATGATAGTAATTTCTTTAATTGTATATAATATTTTTTATAACAAAACTTCGCGATGCACCACAAAGCCGTGCTTTTAGCTAGTATTTACGAATATGATATTACTCTAGGTTGGATGCTTCACTATACCACCGACCTACATGTACAAAATAAAATACACTCGACCTTACTCTTTTTGTTGTTTACTTCACTACTCGTAAGTAACCAATCCTCAGAAAACGGACATTTATTTAATCCTTAGACCAACTGCGCTCTCTTTTATTGCAAATAGACATGAATAGACTAAATTCTGTCCTATGGTCAACCTGGCAATACCAGATTTTTTTAATTATCATTAAAATATTTGTGGCTTTTAAAAAATTGGGCTTGTAGTTGACACTCTCCTATAGCCTGACGTGAGGTGTTTTTCGAGAATTCCGGACCCCCCCCCCCCTACTAATCGTCCTCGTAACATTCTCTACAGTCCTACAAGAATTTCAAAACCTCACGTGAGATTTCCGTTGAGGTTTCGTGAGAGATTTCGCGGGACCTGCGGCCAACGTGAACCACATTCGCAGAACACAGGTTGAGAGACACAACACTGGTATATATATTACTTATTAGCTGATGCCCACGTCTTCCTTCGTGTTTCTCGAGAAATTTGAAAGTTTTATGTTTAATATTTCCAGGATAAAAAGTAGCCTATGTTTCTGCCTGCCAAATCAGCAAGCCGCCAGTGAAAGTACCGTCAAAATCGGTTCACGCACTAAATATATAGTCTATATATAGACGTGTGCGTCCCCATATTTCACTTTGCAGCCGCAGCTACCTAGCGCGGACCACTGGTGTTTGTGTGTGGTAGAAGCCTCGGGTCTTCCTTCGGGCACTATGGCGATTTCATGTTGGCAGCTGTGTGTGTGTAAGAAATATGGTGGTTGAAAGTGGTAGATCTAGGGTATTTTCATATTTCGACCAAAGTGTTCTAAAAAATCTTTGGATTCTTCTAGAATGTACTAGATGTTCTTGACTTCCGATATCTGTTGAACTACTGGTAAGCGATATATAACAAAATTTTATTCTTTGCATTCGAATTGTCTATCACTATTTACTATCAAATTGCGGCGATACGGTATCGTCAAAATCCTTTGTTATCGATATTAATCACAAAATTACTTACCGTAAACAATATAATTCTATTACTCTTACTGAAGAGTTAATATATTATGTAGTGTGATTTGAGTAACGAAATCCGTTTAATTAATCAAAATCATAAAACCGGAAAAATATAACCAAAGACAAATATAAAATAGCAATCCAAAGATCAGAATATTCATCTTTGTTGAAATGCATTATTTTTGCGTAAGTTAAATATTATTAATGATTTTTACGTCTGATTCAGGTATTCCATTTATTCACTGCATTCAAGAAAACTACAAAACTAAATATTCGAATTCATAGATGTTAAACAGAATCCTAATTAAGCTGTGTGGTATTTTTTTAGTTTTTTGTGATCCGTCGCCGTTAATGCTCAATATAGAAATTATTTAATTATTTCCTTCGTCATTCGGTATTCATTAGTAATATCCGCAGATTTTAATTCGGACCATCAGCTCTAAAAATTTTAAAACATCATCCAAATTACTGCGGTAGTTTTTGCGCAGTTCCCGTTCAAATAATGAGACAGCCACAGCTTGCTTACAGATTTTGAATAATATAATGTAGAATATACCGAGCAAGGTGTAGGAACTTCCTAGCAGTCCATGAGGAAGCAAGATTCTTCAGAAATTACAATGCAGTTTATCGATATTTGAATATAGAAATCCAAGTAACCATAGGAACAATTCTTGTAATATCACACCAGGTTGCATGAAGTCTTTCTTCTAAATAATTATATGTTACCCAGAACAGAGAATATCTCGGATATATGAGATTTCCGTATCGGAACAATCTGTGCATTTTTCATCTCTCTGTTTTAAGCTGTTAAGAATACTCGACAGCTAATATCTTCCTTGACAGAAAGATACGTTGTTATTTGGTACTCTACGATTGTAGAACTTGTTGATTTCACTCATAGAATAACTGCCAGAATGTTTGGCCCTCTAATTCTTTTACTTCCGTCAGTTGTAATACTATCCAAGATGGTCTTACCCTCACCGGAAGTCGTGGAGCAGTTTCATTTAATGGAGGTAAAGCTAATACGTCTCATTCTGAATTTTTAAAATTCTTTTCATAGCATATTCTAGTGACCTGTTACTTTATTTAGTTTACAACAGATTGTTAGCTTGTATTTTGCTTTGGCTTTTTTATGATAGGTTGTTTTCTTTTGTTGTATACTGCCCATAGGTTGTTAATATTGGTTTCTTACAGTTCTTCGCATTCACCAATGCAGGGGGAGACAACTTGCACTTTTAATCCAGGAAATGTTATGTATGACAGAATGGTGATACCTGGTTCAGTTACTTTTATTATTATTATTTAAAAAAAAAAAAAAAAGGTTTTGCACTCAGTTACTTGCAAAACAATGACTATGGAGAATCCAGAGATATAACCAATATGGATGCGAACTTTCTGGAAGGTAGAACACCGACCCAGGGAAGTGTGATAGCGCCCTTGCTGTTCTTCGTATACATCAATGATGTGTGGTATGTAGTTGAGACTGAATGCTGTTGATGCTATTATGTATCATGACAAGGACAGTGCGCCGTTACAAACCGGCATTATGACAGTAATAGTATAGTGCGAATACTGGCAAATGGAACTAACACTAAGAAGTGGCAATTCTTGCACATAACGTTCATGACAGGTTTATTTCATGATTATACCCAAAGCTGACACCATTTAGCTCTGAATATGCAATTAATGACACAGTCATTAGTACAGTAAATGTCTATTAAAAAAACCGCAGGGGGTCAGAGTCTTGCAATCGCAGTCTATGCTCGCTCGGTATGTCGCTGACGACGTGACCTCTGCCGGCTTAATGCCTGACAGTAGACTCTGTCTGTTATTCGAGTGCTGCGTGGTGACGAAGCGAGGCTGGTACTCGACCAGTACAATCGGAACAGCCACGAACTGCATCGTTGTCTTAAAATCGCTGAATCGAAGAACGAAGTAACTGAAAAATTAAACGGTGGAGAGTAAATGTCTTCTTATTATTATTTTCTTCGCGCTATTGTATCATTTTATAAGATTAAATACGTTTACTTTCGGATAATATGTATACATTTGTGCATAACTCTATGTTAATGTGAGATTGGGCCACATTTCAACATTTGTGTGGTGATGTTCCGGCATTTCATAAACAGTGGAACAGTCTTTCTTCTGAACATATGAATGATCTTTTGGCTATCAACAAACACTTATTAGAGTGGTATCAGTTATATCATTAAAGTGCTTTCAATGTTGTGCATCAATAGGTACAAATAATTACAAGGTATCTTATTTATTTGAAACCTCCATATAAATCATAATGGATTTCGGATTGTGGGTACACTTTATGTATGTCAGTAACTATGGATAACTTACTTAAGGTTTTCGTTACACTGTATTCTGATCATATAGTTTGTAATACTTCTCTTACACATGTTTATCAAACACATACATGTTGCACTTCATGTCTACGGTGATTCAATTGGTAGAACATACACAAAAATGTTGGTAGTTATCATTGCTATAATGTAGATTCGAGAATTCCCCTGCCGTACAATCTTGTCCCGTTTTCTCTGATTTACCATCCTTGTTGCGCGGCAGGGGGGAGGAAAACACTATGCGCTATTCCTGCATTGCCGAGCCTCTAGCGGTCACAACTCGACCGAGAAGAGAGGACTGGTCATAGGAATAACCGAACGAGTTCGAGCGTGAGTAGACGGTAATTTGGACGACACTAGTAGGGGTAATAAGTCATAATAAATTTTTGTGGAATGATTATATTGAGAAGATTATTGTGAAAGCAAAACATATGTTATGTTTTCTAAATCTTAATTTTAAACGATGCACACCGGAAGTAAAATCATTTGCTTACAAAGAACTAGTGCGACTTCATCTAAAACATTGTTCTTCTGCGTGGGGGCCTTAAGAAGGGGATAATAAAGGCGTTGGTGAAGGTTCAAAGAAGACTCGCTAATTCGTAACAGATATATATAACTGCCAAGAAAGCGTAAGTATGGTGTGACTGAAAGTTCCAAAATCATATTCAGGTCTATGTCAGATATTGTGTGGAAGCTAATATTTACCGAACTACGTCCCACAATCAGAACCGATTCAGATAAATACCGTATAAATGATTGTTACCAAATATTGCAAACTCCATTTTCGTGAGAGGAATGAACTGATGATGTTATTTTGTGTTTTAGCACATCTCAACATCCGCGCATTCATCACTCAGGGCGGCCTCCAGAGCTTCAACGAGGCGTCTTACTTTGGGGTTCCCTTGATCGGCATTCCCTTCCTCGGTGATCAGAGCTTCAACGTAGCCAAGATGGTCGCAGCTGGCATCGGCGTGCATCTACCCAGCCAGGACATCACGAAGGAGAACGTACTGAGGGCCGTTCGCACGGTTCTGGAGGATCACAGGTAACAAATAACTCCTTAGGAAGAGAGTACGTAACTCTGTTACAGCTGTCAACTTAAGTAGAAGTTATTTATTGTAATACTAAAATTAGTCAGCAAAACTTCAATATCTGCTTTAAACAGGGACCACAACACTAGAAATTAACACTTAAAATAATACGAAGAACACCACGTAATTTTGAAACTTCAAATGCTACTTCTAAACTAAAATTTTATGAAAATATAACTATTATCATACGTTTAATTGCTTTCAATAAATGTAATTAATTTTTTATTACAATATTGAACAACAAGTTCGTATCAAAAATGTTACCTCAACAGTCATTAATGAAGATGCTGAAAATAAGTATCGAATCCAGAAAGCGAAAAGACCTGAACAAGAAACTTTGTTTAAATTTGTTAAACAATATAGAATTCGCGGTGTTTACTACAACCTATCACATATTGACCTTCTGGAGAATAAAGAGACAGAAGCCTAAGTAAAAAGGGCAAATCGCAAAACCTAAAAAGTAATCTTTCATCTATGCATTGCAATTTCTATATGCACGAGGGAGGAAGAAAAAGATATAGATAGCTCTAAGTAAATTTATTTCCGTTATCTTCTAACTAGTGTCATTCCGATATTAATACATTGAGGAAGATGGGGCTTATGAAAATTGATCAAGTATAACTATTCTCTGTTGTTTTTCGATTCTGCTAATGATACGAATACCGTTTAGCAGAACTGTATTCCAGATGATAATATATCAATCATGACAGAAATATTGAACGCGTTTTTACGAGAACGCAGAATATGAAGATCCATTTAAATCTAACAAACGTAATTTTTAAAAATTAGTGCCTGCGTATGGCCGAACTAAAAATCCTTGGTGTAGTTATAGTATTACTCTACGCCAAATTTAAATCTCGAATTTTTTTTATTTTTTTTCTGGAAGGTTTTCTCTTGCATTGTATCCTATACAATAACAAGGAACTAAGATAGGTGTTACGAGAATTCTGGGGGCAGACGCCTGTCGTCTGCATCAAAGTCATAAGAACTGGAGAGAATGGGGTACTTGACACTAACTATGAAACCATGAAACCTTAATTTACACTGATAGAGTAAGTTGTTAGGATACCGAAAATCAACTTCATTTTTTGGATAGGAGTTAAAAACATACTATTTTTAATAAAATAAAAATGTAAAAAGACAGCTGTTAGTCACGTGACACGAAACACCAATCGGAGCGCATGACGTCAGTTGTTGGGCCGCACCAGTTTAGCTGCCGTGTATTCTCATGCGGAGAACATCTTTCCGTCGCTTATTTAAGTTTGTTTAGGTTCCAGTGCTGGCTGTAAAACATTTGTTCTTCTTATACTCCCAATGGAAGTTGGTTTTATCTAGGCAAATAGCTCTAATTTGCCCAGAATTGACGTGATGATGCTGGGAGTGTTTTTGCATCAAACACCGATTTCTGCTCACCAGAATTCCGGAATGTCAAAACGTCCAAGTAAATACTTACTTGTTATATGTTATACATAATACCATATTACGATAAAACGTTAGAATATAAGGTATTTTAGAAGCGTGTGTGTTAGTGGTGTGTTTTACTTAATACAGATTGGTAATTTGCGATTTTAATCAACATGTCTACATTTCGAATAATTTCGAGTATTTCATTGTAGTATCTTTTAAAATGTGTTTAATATGACTGTTGCTTCGCAGAATCATGTGCAGTATTTAATTGTTAGTATAATTACTATTTTAAAAAATCCTTGAGTGATTTCTACAACTAGTTTTTGCCGCGCTGGGTTAGTTAAAGTTAAGTCTGTTCACATTCGTTCGACGCTATTTTTTCGGCAGTAATGTTGTGAATATAAAGTTTTTCTTTCTATATTAGAGGTTATTTAAGTTTTTGTATAGCTAGAAAAATATTTTGATCATGTTTTCTAAGAAAGTCGTAAACTATCGTCCTATTCAGGTCGAAATATTTTTCGATATTCGTTGAAGCGGGGATTCTACGATAATCGTAGCGCCGCAATTTGGTGATATATTCTTAAGTAACGTGACAAATTGAATGTAAGGAATAACATTTTTTGATATCTCGCTTAGTTCTCGAGATATACTATCTCAAAAGTGGTTAGGTTGAAATGCGGCCTCGACCAGAAGAAAAATTTCTCCAAATCTAAATTCGATGATGGATTCTTCAGTAACTCGAAAACAGAAATCAAAAGTAAAGAATATTTTTTTGATTTATTAGCACTTTTGATACTGATCCCATTATATGATACTCCATATAGTTTTCAAAATCGTTCGGCAACTATATCAATAAAAAAAAATTGATGCATTTACAACGAACAGCATTTTAACCTCCAGGGTCGTAATTAATTTACCGGTAATAATTTAAGTTTATCATAGCACAAAATATTGACGTACATAGCTTATTAAACATAATAAAATATTAAGCACAAACTTTCGTCAAAATGTTCTTCACAAAAATATATTGAGGGTGTTGTAGACACATAAGCCGGATCGCGTCGTGCAAGCATTAACCACTTTTCCAACTACTTCGTTGCGTGGAACGGAAGCAAACAATTTGTTTGGTGCATTAAAGGTCGTGTTTACACACAGAGGCACCACACACCATTTGTAAACTCTAGAACTCATTTTATTAATAAAATAAGCATACCGCCTATATGTTTACAATGGCACGAGCCAACAACTGACGTCACAAGAGACCAACTGACAGCTGGAAGCGTTTTGGCGCCAATATTCAAATCATCGCATAAAAATGCAAAATATTGCTATTTTCCGTTCGTTATTTCAAGAAATAATATTTTTTTTGTTTATAGTAGATGACCAGCTACAATACTGACTACTTTCCCAAAATTAGTCAAGTACCAGGAAGGAATTCGACCATGGCAATTTGAAGGAACCACCCGGCACTACCGTGGTGTGTATTCTGAAATCTGTGTCTCCCAAATGGCTTGGAACCAGATTATTAAGAAATTAAACTGCCAACTAAAGTCATCTACTAAATTCACATTGTTTGCTAAGATGAACAATGATTTTATAATCGGGGCACAGCATCAAACAGCAAGAAACGTTTATGTGCGACACTTCAGTTTGAAACCGTCGAACTCTGATCGCTTCTAATCTTGCTTTACTATTAGAGCACGTTTAACGTCTGCTAACCAAATTACATTATCTGGTATACATACATTTTACCCGTCGCAATATTTTATCGGATAAAAACTGATACGAGATTTGCATTAAAATATATCTAAACACAAAATATATACGGATATCGGTGGATTGTGAAGCAAAGCAAATCCATTGAGAAGCTGAGCCTACCTAGTAACGAACTCAATCTTTAACTCAGTGTGAGTGCAGCATACTTTCTAGCTGAATTCAATAGACTATATTTCTGTTGAGTATACTTACTTAAGTAAAGGAGATAAATTTTTTTAACTAATTAAAAGCTTGGAAATTAGTCTCAAAAACGTGGAACGTTAATGATACATATCACGAAAAAACCTGATAATACTCATTTCTCATAAAAGCAAAAAAAAAAAATGCTGTACAGAAAATGGTACAGATTCATTTTATAGAACTGGAACTCAAATATTCTTTGCGCATGTACGCCAGAAAGAATGAAACACTCTAGGGATAGTTCTAATACCGTAGCTTTCCTTATAGACAATACACCAAAGAGGCATAAATTATTATTTATTCAAAAAACTTGATTTTTAAGTGATAAATGTTATTCCTTATCGTTCTAAAAAGTAGAAATTAAAATCGGAAAAAAATTGATTTTCTAGTATTTGAGTACTTACACACTTCACTGCTATAATAACTGTAGCCTTCACAGTGACAACACAGATTTTTTGTGGTGAACGAGATGTTGGGGTGTAGCCGAGACCATACCATGTTTGCAGTGGGATTGACAATAGTAAAATCTTCATCAAGTCGACATTGTGATTGAATCTGATCTAAGTTTCTAAGGACTTTTACAAAGTTTTGTCAAAGTACTCGATTACAACTTAAATCACCAGTTCTCACTAGCAATGTTACTTCTGATTCTTCCCTATTTGTTATTTTATGGCCAGAGTAGCAGTGATGTGTTTGCATTTTAAAATACTCGATTATCGAGTATTGTGGTTTACGCCCTAGGTTGAACCGCCAGAAAGATCTGTGTTCCTTTTTGGTATGATTAACGACTAAATGTTTGATAAGGTCTGACAAAATATAAATACTTTTTGTTAAGGAGAAATAATAAGAAATGTCCATCGCAGTAATAGTGAATTTATTGTTTTTGTTATATTTTTTAGATTGTTGTTTCATATGTTTTGATAATAAATATTTGTATAACTGTAGTTGACTTCAACCATTGTGGCTTATTTTATTTAATAATTATTTTGCCTGATTATCTCAAATGCGCTAATTTCAAACCAACCGTATAAACCACAAGAGCACATTCTACAGTGACAACTATTTTATCATACATTTAACAGTAACTTGCAGATTCACTAATTGTAAAAATACGTCACTGTGCATGGGCAACTCTCCCTTTCGTCATCGCTAATGACAATAAAAAGCAGGAGAGATGAATCTTTATATGGGTAACTGCTTTAATTGACACTAGTCACTTTAAGTGAACGTTGCAATTAATTACTATTGATGTTCATGATGTCACTTCTGTAATTAAATATGACCTTAACTTTTTTTTCAAATCCTTATTCTGTTAATCATAATCCTCTGCTGACAGGAAGTTAGCTTCTTCCATTATAAAGTAAGTTTCGTCTATGTTTATAGAACGTAACTGACCACCACATCATCTTAGCACTAGCCCACTGTGTAGTGGCAACAATTAAATAGTTTTCTGTAGTCAAAGGACAATCCTTTTATTTCGTGAAGCAAAAAAACGCACTTGCAGTGATCTCATTCACAATCTTGATTTCACAGCTACCGCGAGAACATGGGTCGCTTCTCTGCGGTGTTCCGCGAGCACCAGGAGGAGTCTCTGGACAAAGCCGTCTGGTGGATCGAGTACGTGATACGGCACAACGGAGCCCGGCACCTGCGCAGCGCGGCGCTAGACCTCTACTGGTGGCAGTACCTGCTACTAGACGTGGTCGCCTTCGTGCTCGCAGTGGTGGTCGCTGTGGGCCTAGTTCTCTATTTTACCACTAGGAAGGTGGCATCAGTCTTTGGACAAGCGAAAAAAGCAAAGAGAGAGTAAGGGCAGTGATGTTGTCATCTTTTGAGGGGAGTTTCTGAAGTGATAATGTATCTCTCGGTATTCTGTTGGAAATTGTTATAACATCGTAAATTTTCTACGGTACGCGTTACTATCTTAATGAGATAATACAGACCGATTTTCAAACTGGATTAGTCAGGACAAATATTGTTTAGTTGCAGAATATGTAAGGCTTTCGCAGCTACAGGGCTTTTTTTATTCTCGTCCAACGACCTTAGTGATATGCTTTTCACCATTCCGTGTAAATCTGCTTCGACACAATACTACCCATGAAACCAGAAAGCGACAAGTACGGTAAATAGCACTAACAAATACAGTGGCAGATTTTGTTTGATTTTAATGGACATCTCGAATGAAGCGATAGACTTAAGGCGCTCCGCACAAAAGTGCGTCTTAACGCCTAACGAACTAATCGTTGTTTATTAATGATATTATGTTCCTTTTCCCAAATCCAACGGAGACTGTTTTACTACTTGGAGTGGATCGTAAGTACCATAGAATTCACCAATGACTTTCAGTGAAGAGTGGTTCTTCCCACTAATTACACAACGTGAATTAGAAGGTTTTATATTTTCACACACTGTATCATTAACGCCCATTTTGCGAAACAGCACTTCCATTAAACATTTTGTTTTGGTAACCATTTCACACCAGTTTCTTAACTAAATTTTGTGATGATTGGTAGTAAAGACTTGCGCTTAGAATTAGGTTTAACAAGTCTGTGTTACGACTGAAACTACAGAAATGGTAATGGTAGATTATCGAAGCATTCTGGATATTTGAAAGTTGCGATAATTGAATTGAAGAATGTCGATGATACCGTCAGATCAGAGAGGCTCTCACTGAGAGTTTTCCCGATGGGATCTAAAATTCTTCGGATACAAAACTACGGTCTGAAACAATAGCACTGAAATGAAGCAACAAAATAATATATGATAATATATGAGCTGTGACAGAATGGATTGGTAAGTAAAAGCTGTGGGGTTGACTCAGTGACTTCGTATTCCGTAGTATGTTCCTCTGAGTCCTTCACTACTTGTTACATGTCAAACTGTAATTCACAATGATCAGAAATAAAATACTGCTTTTTTCTACAGTATTCGTTTATGTGGTTTTCTGAATTTCTCTGGTGAGTCCAGGCATTGCTTGACATTTTTGATGTTGCTGTTGTGTTTACTTCATTAACCATTTTGAAATTACTACTAGGCCTGGTCCATTCGGAATTTTCCCTAAAATAGTATCCAGTTTTGCTTTTCATCTTCTGGTTCCTACGCCATACCATAAAACCTTGTTCCGATCCATCAGCTTTCGTTTAAGAAACATAGGAACGAGTTTTGTCAAATACGATAAATGGAAAGATGGTAATCAAATGGTTGTCTTAAAAAATAATACTTTCCAATTTCTTCTGATACTTTTGACATGTTTTTATTTTTATTTTTATAACTACTTAAAACCCGGTTTTCTCCAACAGCTCTTCTTCTTAATCATAAATATACTCTTATTTCCTACTTTCGTATCCGAGTATGTGAACATGATTTCATTAGCATTTTCGCTATTCTATGCACATAATAAAACCGTAAAACAACTCCATTATGTATGTAACGTACTTAACGATTTAAGGGATTTCAAATTTTCAAACACAATCACTGATGAAAATGTTCAGTTCTTTTTAAGACACTAAATTCTCCTAGTAATAATGCCAATCCTACGTAGGTATTCTGCGTTTCTTCCTTATGTCATTACGAGATTGATTTTTGCATTGTAATTCGTTGAACTCTACTACAGAGCAATTAATCCTTAGAGTTCATTCGTATACAAGTAAAATATATAAGACAGAATTGCAGTGTTTTACAAATTTAATTGCCTTCATTCTTCAGCATTGTCGTTATATTTGCGTATGCATCTACCTATGGCAATTCTGAAATTTAAAACTTTTTGGGCTTTTAAATTTGGGGTCTTAATCAGAAGATGGGACATTAAACGATTTGTGTAATACTTTTATAAGACATACCACAACAGTAGGCTGCTACATGAAGTTTTCCTGGCACTATTTTGTTCTGAAACTCTCGATGGTATGTTAATTGAAATGTGAGACTGATATAAAATGCAAACACGTTCTGAAGACAATAATTTCTCTAGACAAAATATTTGGATTGATTCAATTCAATCTGGCATTATGTTTAAACTCAATAACACTGTTACAAAAACCGTACAGAATGGATTATCATTGTGTGTGGATGTTAAACACGCTTTGAATCTATCCATGGACAACACACTTTACTTCTCATCCATTTACAGGATAAATTATGCTTCGATGAATTAAAACTTCTTTGTGAACATGTATTTGGCAATGAGTTGAATTACTGCGTATCAAGTGACAATGCTTCTGTAGTGTTCCCTGCATCGCATAGGACATACAAGTAAACTTTATTATTTTATTTATTTATTTTAATGGCCTTCGGTCTATCGACCATACGGCCAGCTTCAACATTTACATTAGTTTAAACAAGTAAAGTAATAAAGTCATATTTCACAATGGATCATAAAATAAATCAGTAAAACAATGTTGGTATAATCTTGGTATGGACAATAACATTCAATACAATAACACTCGACGTTTTATGTTAATCTCCTAACAGCCAATGTACAACAAAGATCGTTACATTTAGTATAACTGTAAGTAAATTACATGATTTATGGAGGCCTTTTTTATTATTATTGTAAGTGCTTTCTTTATAAAGAGTACAAGTAAACAGACTCCTACCAAAAACGCCTGCGCTGATATCTATTGACATAATGATAAAAGAGACGCTAGAGAAATCCCTTCACCTCACTCATTCCCAGAGCGGCATAGATTGTTTGCATGGACTGTGTCTACTCGTGAAGTAGTAAAATCTCCAGTGGTGAAATGAAATGTACAGATCATTTTTATGGCTTAACGTCTCGTCGACAATGAGGTCAGTACATGCGAAAAAGTACTGTTGGCAAGGAAGGAAAAGGAATTGGGCCAAGAACTGTCCCGGAATTCGAATGGATTGTTTTCGGTAAATCATGATAAACCGATATATGGATGGTTAGATGGGGGTTTGAACCAGTATCCTTCCGAATGTCTGACACGAGCGTTACCGCTAACCATCCAGGCTCGATGTGTATGGAGTTTTATGCTAATTCTAGCAAATGAAACAGTTTTAGTTTATAGGAGTATATTTACAATGCCTCCACAGCAAGGATCCCCACATGGCAATAAAAGGTAAACTGTATAATTCTATACTTTGCCCTATGGCATATGGGGTTAAATAGGAATGCTTACAGTGGCTTCGCAAAGGGTAAGCTGCGTGGTCGGTCCACTTCGGCCCCTAAGGTGAAAGTCCACCTTGACAACTGATGACAACGGCTACGACAACTCCGAACGCTACTCAAAACTCTCCTGAAATGCCTTGACTCCACCGGCGCGAGGTTTACATACACCTTCCAGAGTCGAGTAGATAAGCACCAGTACCTCTGAGGATTACAGAATAGGAGGCGAACCTTGGAGAATCACCGCATTTGGTGATGTCACCGAAACACCGATGCAGCGAGTGCTACCATAGTCGGCAATGTCCCATCGGCGTAGTGAGTTCTACAGTAGTTACTAACGACCATAGTCTCTGAGGCATGGCTGACACTTCGCTCCTCCGCCTACGGAAGAACAAAAAAAATTGATAATGACAAGCATCAAATTTATTTGTACAAACAGTATACTTGCCACGTCCTATCATAAAACCTACTTCAGATCGATCAAATTACAGTATTCAATTCGTTTTTAAGTTTTCAACTACTATCTTACATTAACCGGTATGTATAACACCAACAGGTTTCGGAATAATCCAGTTACCAAAGAAATTCTTTATCCTACAATTCTGATCATCAAAATTACAGCAAGAGTTAGTAAGACTCATAATTCATTATCAAGCGAAATTACATATTTGATTACTGGATAGGAACAAATGAAAAATGGGTTTCAAATATGATTAGACTTTTTAATCGTGAAATTGAATGGCTTTATTGAAACTAATATGAAACGATTGTTTTTCTTATCAAAGTTGTAACACAAATTATTTATTATGCAAGTTCTAATTTGAATTCTCAGGGCGCTGCGCTGAGCGGAATGTCTATGCAAAAGTCTCTCACTCTGGAGGAGAATGTTACCATTGCATTGATTACTCGTCTGAGGGGCAAGGTCAGTTAGACCTTGACATATAGAAGACTCTGAAAGCGACCTAGTCGTTGTCGGCGGGCGATGTCTCTGATTAGCTGGACTTCATCTGTGGACGAAACGAAGCGACACACTGCATCCACCTCATCCAATTACGTGAACAATCAATTGTTCACAGACCCTTCATTCATTCACTATCTGGCAGCATCCGAAGGGTTCTGCGGATAAAATAGTACGCACTTAAAACACTGCTGCGGAAAAGTTAATATATTGCCATTAATCGCAGATCCAAAGATCTATAACTTGGCGTATCAGAAATATATAAGACACCTTTATTCATCCTCGTGTTGCGTATTTTTAATATATTGGGAGACAACAGGTACTTGAGCGAGGGCTGCAAGGTTGGAATACTGTTGCTAGTGAGATGAAGTTTCTGACCATAGAATAGTCATCCACAATGGAAAATTTTGTACTACCATGCTCATATTAATCCGAACGACCTGAATTGCACATCGCTACATTTCCTCCTGGGACTTATTCAAACCATTATACACATATACGAAGACAGTACTATACCCAGGAGATGGTACAGTCTCACGACTATTAAAATTGAGCCACATCCACCTCCCATAAAACGAAATACATTTCCGCTTTTTTGTTTAATAAACCGAAATAGTGATTACATTTCGACAATAAAAGAGTTATAGGAACATCGAATACATTTCATTTACTGTTTTAAAGACATTTTACAGTTATTAAGTGTTCACACATAACACGAAAGTTACCAATCTCAAACAAAATGCTGGTTTTTAGAAAGTACTGGATAACAACAAAATGCAGATTTTATACCCGTCTACAACAACTTAAAATGACTAGAAATTTACGTTAATATTCAACGTTTGCTGTGTATTCTAATTTTTGGAAACAGTACAGACTTATTTAAGAGATCAGTCAAATATATAACACGTAACAAGATTTCGGATTTAATAATTTTGGCAGTGGTCTTGTAAGTATGCTTGCCTGTAAAAGCAATTCTTTTAGTTCTGTCGTTTCTTGAACATACTTAGCGTGGAACAATAGAAAAGAATCATAACATTAATGTTCTGGCTGACGTGAAACACTGTCAACGCAGTATGAGTGAGTAAGATTTGAAAGACACTTTTCTATTAAATTTAACTTCACCGTAAGATTTCTGTCACTCAACATTCCCCATTTTTTCTAGTGCTCATAACAAAGTCGGGCGATTGATCATTGATGTAATACGTAATGATAACTGTTTAAAATAATCAAGTAACTAAATCAAACTAATGTGTCTATTGTGCGAAAAAGTTTTTTTTTTAGCTAATGTCCTTATTGTGCGACAACGATAATTTCTAGCCTGTGGATATTGGGAAGCAAATGAGAAGTGAAATGGAAAGTGGCTGTTCTTACGAAAAAAATTCTCATCAAGGAAGAACATAAAATTCAAAGCTTCCGTATTTAAAAACATGCTGCTCCGACTAGCGATAGCTAATGATATAATTGATGCATAACCCCAACTGGGAATTATTCGTAGCATGGAGTTATCTTCCATGTCCTATCGCGTTGACCGCTATCTCCGGGAGTCCGTAAAAAATTCTGTTTGCGGTAAGGGGCAAAATCGTTAACCGTAGCACAAAAAGAATATACATTATTAAAGAAGTGCTGAAATTTTAAAAGTTAATTCTGACGCATATCACCAGTGATGAAAAGTTTCTTTAATTTTATTTCCTAAATTTAAAATTCCAAGAAATAAACAGTAAATTCCAGGAACGAGGAAAGATAATGCCTGGCTCGTTATTAGTTTCTCCTACCACAGCTTCCGTCTCTGGTAAGCCTGACGCTATGGTGCTGTAATTGGCTCAGGTTCGGATATCCTGATCCCGGAAGCTACGAGGTGCGATGTCTTGCGGTTCCACGGTTCGAGTCAGCCGAGGGCAAAAGTAGTTAAATGATGCGTTATGTTTTTCTTGGGTTACCCGTACACTGGGACAGTGGAAACATATTTTACACCTATTGGGAAGTTGAAATTACAAATTTCTGCCTGTATCTATTATGAAATCAAAATTCGTTGTTATTCTTCAATAAAGTCACTATTATTTCTAAGGCACGGAAGAGGTTAGTATTCTAAAAACGTAAACGAATTCGGCAACGATATTTGAGAAATGGCAATTCCTCATTCCGCTGAGTAATTTCGAGATTTTTTATTTAAAACAGAATTTTTGATAGCCAGATCGTGAGTGTGAATTGACTACTGTCTAGTGCCACTGATGAAATTTACCCTTCACCCAATTCGTTCAGCTATTAATTAATGTAAAATTCCGGGAAATAAACAATAACTTTCAGGAACGAGGAAAGATAATGCCAAGCTGTTTATGCGTTGTAGCCACCTCATCTTCCGTCTCTGGTAAGCCAGACGCGATGGGGCGGTAAGTGGCTCATATTCGCGGATGCAGATCCCGGAAGCTAGTGCGTTGTCTCGTGGTTCCACGGTTCGATTCGCGCCGCGGGTAAAAGTGGTTAAACGATGCGTTATGTTTTTCTTGTGTTACCCGAACACTGAGACAGTAAAAAACGTATTATACACCTATTGAGACGTTAAAATTACAGATTTCTGCCTGTATCTATTGAGCAATCCAAATTCATTGTTATTTTTCTGTAAAGTCATTATTATTGCAAAGGCCTGGAAGAAAATAGTTTTTTTTTTTTTTTGAAACGTAAACGAATTAGTCAACGGTCGTTGAGAAGTGGCAATTCCCCATTCCTTTGAGTATTTTCGGATTTTTTTTTTATTTAACCCGAAACTTTTTTTGGCTGGATCGTGAATGTGACTTGACTACTGTCTAATGCCACTGAAGAACTTTGCCTATTTGTTTGATGAACAGTAACACAATCAAGATTTAATTTAAAACTGCTGGTATCTGTATGTATTGACATATTAACTCATTGTATGCTGAATTGACGCTAAAGTAAATACAATCATGTTGTGGATACTGAAATTTGTAACAATCTAGTCTTAAAGTATAAATTGTTCGCGATCATTCATTTCGCCAAAGTGTAAAGTAAAAGGTTTGTTTCCTCATAGTTGTGGAAAAACGATAGCCAGTATATAGACGTCATAACATCCACGAGGACTATGAGAAAGAAGAGTGGTTTTATAAATATCCTACGTTTCATTTATTCTAAACAAAACTCTATCAGTTTCTACATTTTAGAAAATTTTTGTCTCAAGATAAATATTATGACAGAAAGAAATAGTGACACGTTATTTTTTCGTAATGTTTTGTTAATAGAAAACTTAAAAAAATTACGTGTCAGCTGATAGATGACGATAGCACTATCAAGCGCCACATTGTAATTCATTATAAGGATTTATAGTTTGTCTCAGTTACATTCGGCAAGTGATGTGTAGTAGGATCATCATGAGGAAATAGGGCTGTTTACACAAAGCGTTGAACGCGCAGCCTTTCCGTGAACGGCTCGTTTGGAATATCCATTCCCAGGATATTCCTACTACTTAAAGAATGCATAATCATTAATTTTCTATATATACTCGTACAGTCTTTGAATTAAATGTGGACAGCGCTATCATGTTCTATCAGTCTTTTTGCACAATCTGGCATCAATCTCATCCCAGGAAAGAGTAAAGCAATGCTGGATCCGCCATTTGGCAATATCATTGGGGGATATTTCATTCAGAGCCATCTATATTTCAGATTATTCATTTCCGTAAGTCAATGCATGAAACAAAACTATAATTAAGCTCCTTCCCACTGACGATTCATAATGGCGGGGTAGTTCATCAACATTCCCCTTGTCTTCTCGAAACCCTATGAATGTTCTGTTCCAACCCTGCAAACCTATATTCTACCACCCCAACTAAATCCGAAATCTGCCTCCCTCCTTTTATCGGCGATCTGGGGGGAATTCACCCACATCTACACGGATGGTTCGAAAACAGATCACAGTGTAGGATGCGCTTACTACTGCCCAGTCAAAAACTACGGAGCATCCTTTTTACTCCCACCGGAGACCTCAATCTACACTGCTGAAATACTAGCCATCAAGGAAGCCATCAATTATGGGATGGAACAAAATTTTGAGAAAATTCTGATCCTAACCGACTCCAGGAGCACACTACAGCGGCTCCAGAACCCACAGCGGAACCTTAGCAGCAATAGCTACATTATGGACATCATCGAGTGCGCAGTATCAACCCAAGCTCCAGACATAAGATTCATGTAGGTGAAAGGTCACTCGGGTCTCATATACAATGAACTGGTAGACGCCCTCGCTAAAAGCGGAGCTACAGAAGGCACGCCTCTATTCTTGCCCCTACCTTACATAGACTTCCTTCCCAGAGTGAAACAGAAGTTGAAACAAGACCTCCACGAATTCTGGACATCAATATCGTATCACAAAGGTAAACACTATGCTACCATACAACCAACAATCCCAAAAAAGGCTTGGTTTCAAGACTTCAGAGCAAAAAGACAATATATAACATCTATAATACGAATGCGACTAGGACACCGTACTTACCCCAGCCACTTGTATAGAATAGGCGTGGTTGACTCACCACAATGCGACGCGGACGAGGAGGAAGAAGCAGACTTGAACCACATATTTTTTGCATGCAGCAAATACTACACCCACAGCCAAAAACTGTTAAACAGCTTGTTATCACTCCAGGTGCCTCTGCCTACATCGATAACCACCCTTCTAGCGTCGAGACACGCGAAGATATACATAAAACATATAGACTTTCTGAGAGATGGGCAGATTAACATCTGAAGAAAACAATACAAGCAAATGGACGCAATATATATATGTGTGTGTGTGTGTATGTATGTATGTGTGTAGGTATGTATATATATGTACATATAAACTTGTCTGTAAAATGTCAATTTGAATTATGTTAAACCTCAAATCTGTATCATGTAAAATCCCTCGTGTAAATCATGTAACATGTTAAATATTATATATATGTAAATTAAGTTAAGAGAAAACGTCAGAATAACTGTAACAGGAAAAAATTTGTATGTGGGCTGGTGAAATGGTCTGACGACAAAAAACCAATAAGAAAAAAACATTCCCCTTCATTTCAATTACACTTTATTTATTTATTTTTATTTTTTTATTTTTAAACTGCTTTACGTCTCTGTTTAACATCGAGGTCTTTAGCGACGGGAAAGGATGGGGTGCAAGGATGGGGGCAAGGAATGGGAAGGAATTCGGCCATGGCCTTTTGAAGGAAGCATCCCGGCATTTGCCTGGAGTGATTTGGGGAAACCATGGAAAACCCAAATCTAGATGCCCGGACGGGGATTCGAACCGCCGTCCTCCAGAATGCGAGGCGAGAACGCTAACCGTTACACAGCCCCGCTCGGTAATTACACTTCAAATAAATTCAGATCGTAAAACCTATCGCAAAAGTTGTAATTAACGGGAATGCATTAAAGCGAGGCAAAAAATAACCCCTAAGGCTCCGTTCTACTTTTTACTACAACTGAGTAGCGTAAAACTTTAACGATCATTATTTACATACTAGTTTGGCTAAATCCTTCCGATAATATGAAACAGTCTTCCTAGGCAGCATTGTTAACAAACTGACGAGTAGGTATCTAGCTTGAGCGGTGGGGGGGGGGGGAGGTTGTCCTGTGGTTAGCGTTGTGGTTTTCTGAATCTGCGGTTCAAGGTTAAAATCTACGTATTTCATATTCTTTTAAATTTTTTCCCCCTTTTATAGATTCCGAACCTACACAATGCTTATGCATATTATATATTCTTGATTCCTTCCAAACTGCCTCAGGGAATAAGATACTTAAGGAATCTCTTATAACCGAAACTATCAAATGATTTTTAACCAACTACCAACATAAAAGTAAACACTTTTGCGGCGGCAGCGCTGAAAGAAAGCTACTCTGGTTCCCAGCAACGCCGAAATCAGATCATCTGTCCCATTTCCAACTGTATACGTTTATCGAAAATAATCATTTCGCAATAGAACGAATTTCTCTTTTCAGAAACAATTAATGTCTCTAATATTAAGCCATGTCTATCATTAATTCTGCAGATGGTCTATAATGATCATACACCATCGTCAAGGAAAACAAAAATATAATGTAAAAACATGAAAGGAAATCGCATAGAACCAAATATTAGTACTGGAACAAATTAAATGATCATTGTCACTCAAAAATTTAAAACCAGGTTATTATCGTAGGACTAGCATAAATTCTTTTATTACTGGTATAAGTAAAGAAAGTTAATTGAGAATCGGGATTGAAGTAGAGAGTTCTAAAATTACTGCTTTACAGCGTAGCGACTTGATACCTGCGGGATTTAAAAACTCATTACTTAATGAATCATACAATTTTTGTGTTATTCTTTGTTTGCGATTACTTCAGTATAATAACATAAATAGATACCACCATTTGGCGAAGAAGGATGTCGCCACTCGTGTGAGTGTTCTTTAGTTTCGTGTTTGAAGTGGAACGGCGACTTTTCGTCACCCGTGATAGTCGACTCCAAAATAGACTAAGCCGCAAAAATTCAAACAAACACAGCCTACCGGTAAAGAAAGTTCGACAGTGCCTTAGGATCGTAGGACCGAGCGTAGTGGATGAGACTTAACGCTCTGGCCTCGCATTCGGGAGGAGGCGGGTTTTAATACCCGTCCGACTATTAGAGGCGGAAAAGGACTAGTGGCAAGGATTTCACAAATGGCCTTTTGGAACTATTCCGGTATTCACATAGAGTGGTTTGGGGAAACCGTTGAAACCCCAAATCTGGATGGCCGGACTAGGATTCCAACCTGTGTCCTCCCGAATGAGAGGCCAGAGCGTCACAGCGTCTACAAGAATGCGTGTGTCGAATGGTGAGGACATAGAAAATTGTATAATTGTTCAGCCCTTAAAACGATGTATACATTGAAGAAAGTAAATTGAAACTTTGCTTGGGAGACCTTAGATTTTGGATTCCCTCTCGCAGTTTTAATTTCCAGCTGTGACTTGCAGTCTTAAGTTGCATAATTGTAGTGAAAAACAATAAAAAAACTTTAGCCAAATTTGCTGCTCGTGATGAATTATTACGTCTATTATTTGCGTTATAAAGGTGTTCTTCTTAGCCGAAGCAAATAGGAAAGTTCACACTTATTTCCTCCTGCAACGCTGCCACATCTACTTCCTCCAACGTTGTCACGATTTCTGACTTCTGGCAGTGCTCCGGAAATTCCTATACAATGGACTCGTGTCTCATAGCTAGGCGATATCATAAGAACAGACACATTGCCGAAATGGAAAATTATTTTTCTTCCCCATCTCATATATTTATTTAACTGATTTTTTTCTGTTTTTAACAGCTTGATTCTTTTTCCAGATTATCAATAACTATTCATTCACGAGATTTTGTATCTATATAAATCTTCACTTTGGTTATATAATGGACGAAGCACATCTGTTAATGAAGGCGGAGTGGCTGAACGGAAATGCGCTGACCTGTGGAGCGGTTGATCCTAGGTTCGATCTCACTTGCGGTTGAGTATTTTTTCAATGATTATTTCCTTTTCACTTGTTGCAAAATACATATCATATGTATATACGTATAAAAAATCATATTATATTTTACGGCAAATTGTTTTAAAATAAATTCTAATATCAAGCGCGAATACACTTGTCATCGGATGTCTCAGTCCACTAATATAGCAGCATCTTTACTTGTTTATCGTGAAGACCGATTCATTTAGCATTCCATATGTAAAACATTTTGTTAGTAGTTTATAGGCCACATCGACGATAAAATGTGTGTATTTGGAATTTAAAATACTGTTCAGCCAATATAATCTGACGAGTTTAGTGCATTTTAGTGCTGTAAAGGCAGGGAGTACGTTTGGAGTTGTCCATGAGAACCTGCAAGATTAATTACTGCTGTTTAATTTCTCGGTTGATCCGACAAAGAAACTATTTTCTTATTTATTTTTTTTATTTTGGATCTGTGATTTAAATATGCTGTGAGGTAGGACTATTTTTTTTTTGTAAATGCCTCTCCAAGGTTCTAGAATTTTTCAAACACGGCTAGTTCTTGTAGTCTGACGTAAATACAGTAAACATATGTATCCAATGGTATCGTTGAGAAATGCTCCTTCTAAATGCCAATTTCATTTCTAAGCCAGATGTGAAACTACAAGGCTGTTGGTTCCACATAGCTGCTCTTTTTTTTTTTTTAACGCTAATTATTTGGTAATTTCCCTACGGCTTGGAGAGGCAATTACAAAAAAAAAAATCCTACCTCACAGCATATTTAAATCACAGATCCAAAATAAAAAAAAAAAAAAATAATAGTTTCTTTGTCGGATCAAGCGAGAAATTAAACAGCAGTAATTAATCCTGCAGGTTCTCATGGACAACTCCAAACGTACTCCCTGCCTTCACGGCACTAAAATGCACTAAACTCGTCAGATTATATTGGCTGAACAGTATTTTAAATTCCAAATACACACATTTTATCGTCGATGTGGCCTATAAACTACTAACAAAATGTTTTACATATGGAATGCTAAATGAATCGGTCTTCTCGATAAACAAGTAAAGATGCTGCTATATTAGTGGACTGAGACATCCGATAACAAGTGTATTCGCGCTTGATATTAGAATTTATTTTTAAAACAATTTGCCGTAAAATATAATATGATTTTTTATACGTATATACATATGATATGTATTTTGCAACAAGTGAAAAGGAAATAATCAATGAAAAAATTACTCAACCGCAAGTGGGATCGAACCTAGGATCAACAGCTCCACAGGTCAGCGCATTCCGTTCAGCCACTCCGCCTTCATTAACAGATGTGCTTCGTCCATTATATAACCAAAGTGAAGATTTATATAGATACAAAATCTCGTGAATGAATAGTTATTGATAATCTGTATAAAGAATCAAACTGTTAAAAACAGAAAAAAAATCAGTTAAATAAAATATGAGATGTGGAAGAAAAATAATTTTCCATTTCGGCAATGTGTCTGTTCTTATGATATCGCCTAGCTATGAGACACGAGTCCATTGTATAGGAATTTCCGGAGCACTGCCAGAAGTCAGAAATCGTGACAACGTTGGAGGAAGTAGATGTGGCAGCGTTGCAGGAGGAAATAAGTGTGAACTTTCCTATTTGCTTCGGCTAAGAAGAACACCTTTATAACGCAAATAATACACGTAATAATTCATCACGAGCAGCAAATTCGGCTAAAGTTTTTTTATTGTTTTTCACTACAATTATGCAACTTAAGACTGCAAGTCACAGCTGGAAATTAAAACTGCTAAGAGGGAATCCAAAATCTAAGGTCTCCCAAGCAAAGTTTCAATTTACTTTCTTCAATGTATACATCGTTTTAAGGGCTGAACAATTATACAATTTTCTATGTCATCACCATTCGACACACGCATTCTTGTAGACGCTGTGACGCTCTGGCCTCTCATTCGGGAGGACACAGGTTGGAATCCTAGTCCGGCCATCCAGATTTGGGGTTTCAACGGTTTCCCCAAACCACTCTATGTGAATACCGGAATAGTTCCAAAAGGCCATTGGTGAAATCCTTGCCACTAGTCCTTTTCCGCCTCTAATAGTCGGACGGGTATTAAAACCCGCCTCCTCCCGAATGCGAGGCCAGAGCGTTAAGTCTCATCCACTACGCTCGGTCCTCCGATCCTAAGGCACTGTCGAACTTTCTTTACCGGTAGGCTGTGTTTGTTTGAATTTTTGCGGCTTAGTCTATTTTGGAGTCGACTATCACGGGTGACGAAAAGTCACCGTTCCACTTCACACGCGAGACTAAAGAACACTCACACGAGTGGCGACATCCTTCTTCGCCAAATGGTGGTATCTATTTATGTTATTATACTGAAGTAATCGCAAACAAAGAATAACACAAAAATTGTATGATTTATTAAGTAATGAGTTTTTAAATCCCGCAGGTATCAAGTCGCTACGCTGTAAAGCAGTAATTTTAGAACTCTCTACTTCAATCCCGATTCTCAATTAACTTTCTTTACTTATACCAGTAATAAAAGAATTTATGCTAGTCCTACGATAATAACCAGGTTTTAAATTTTTGAGTGACAATGGTCATTTAATTTGTTACAGTACTAATATTTGGTTCTATGCGATTTCCTTTCATGTTTTTACATTATATTTTTGTTTTCCTTGACGACGGTGTATGATCATTATAGACCATCTGCAGAATTAATGATAGACATGGCTTAATATTAGAGACATTAATTGTTTCTGAAAAGAGAAATTCGTTCTATTGCGAAATGATTATTTTCGATAAACGTATACAGTTGGAAATGGGACAGATGATCTGATTTCGGCGTTGCTGGGAACCAGAGTAGCTTTCTTTCAGCGCTGCCGCCGCAAAAGTGTTTACTTTTATGTTGGTAGTTGGTTAAAAATCATTTGATAGTTTCGGTTATAAGAGATTCCTTAAGTATCTTATTCCCTGAGGCAGTTTGGAAGGAATCAAGAATATATAATATGCATAAGCATTGTGTAGGTTCGGAATCTATAAAAGGGGGAAAAAATTTAAAAGAATATGAAATACGTGGATTTTAACCTTCAACCGCAGATTCAGAAAACCACAACGCTAACCACAGGACAACCTCCCCCCCCCCCCCCACCGCTCAAGCTAGATACCTACTCGTCAGTTTGTTAACAATGCTGCCTAGGAAGACTGTTTAATTCAATCTTTTCCGAAATAATCTCTTGTTTCTGTAGTTTCGTAGTACTACAAATTCTACCTCCCCGAAAATTCGCTGGTTTGTCCACAGACCACATTATGAGTGAAATATTATCGGAAGGATTTAGCCAAACTAGTATGTAAATAATGATCGTTAAAGTTTTACGCTACTCAGTTGTAGTAAAAAGTAGAACGGAGCCTTAGGGGTTATTTTTTGCCTCGCTTTAATGCATTCCCGTTAATTACAACTTTTGCGATAGGTTTTACGATCTGAATTTATTTGAAGTGTAATTACCGAGCGGGGCTGTGTAACGGTTAGCGTTCTCGCCTCGCATTCTGGAGGACGGCGGTTCGAATCCCCGTCCGGGCATCTAGATTTGGGTTTTCCATGGTTTCCCCAAATCACTCCAGGCAAATGCCGGGATGCTTCCTTCAAAAGGCCATGGCCGAATTCCTTCCCATTCCTTGCCCCCATCCTTGCACCCCATCCTTTCCCGTCGCTAAAGACCTCGATGTTAAACAGAGACGTAAAGCAGTTTAAAAATAAAAAAATAAAAATAAATAAATAAAGTGTAATTGAAATGAAGGGGAATGTTTTTTTTTTTAATTGGTTTTTTGGTCGTCAGACCATTTCACCAGCCCACATACAAATTTTTTCCTGTTACAGTTATTCTGACGTTTTCTCTTAACTTAATTTACATATATATAATATTTAACATGTTACATGATTTACACGAGGGATTTTACATGATACAGATTTGAGGTTTAACATAATTCAAATTGACATTTTACAGACAAGTTTATATGTACATATATATACATACCTACACACATACATACATACACACACACACATATATATATTGCGTCCATTTGCTTGTATTGTTTTCTTCAGATGTTAATCTGCCCATCTCTCAGAAAGTCTATATGTTTTATGTATATCTTCGCGTGTCTCGACGCTAGAAGGGTGGTTATCGATGTAGGCAGAGGCACCTGGAGTGATAACAAGCTGTTTAACAGTTTTTGGCTGTGGGTGTAGTATTTGCTGCATGCAAAAAATATGTGGTTCAAGTCTGCTTCTTCCTCCTCGTCCGCGTCGCATTGTGGTGAGTCAACCACGCCTATTCTATACAAGTGGCTGGGGTAAGTACGGTGTCCTAGTCGCATTCGTATTATAGATGTTATATATTGTCTTTTTGCTCTGAAGTCTTGAAACCAAGCCTTTTTTGGGATTGTTGGTTGTATGGTAGCATAGTGTTTACCTTTGTGATACGATATTGATGTCCAGAATTCTTGGAGGTCTTGTTTCAACTTCTGTTTCACTTTGGGAAGGAAGTCTATGTAAGGTAGGGGCAAGAATAGAGGCGTGCCTTCTGTAGCTCCGCTTTTAGCGAGGGCGTCTACCAGTTCATTGTATATGAGACCCGAGTGACCTTTCACCCACATGAATCTTATGTCTGGAGCTTGGATTGATACTGCGCACTCGATGATGTCCATAATGTAGCTATTGCTGCTAAGGTTCCACTGTGGGTTCTGGAGCCGCTGTAGTGTGCTCCTGGAGTCGGTTAGGATCAGAATTTTCTCAAAATTTTTTTCCATCCCATAATTGATGGCTTCCTTGATGGCTAGTATTTCAGCAGTGTAGATTGAGGTCTCCGGTGGGAGTAAAAAGGATGCTCCGTAGTTTTTGACTGGGCAGTAGTAAGCGCATCCTACACTGTGATCTGTTTTCGAACCATCCGTGTAGATGTGGGTGAATTCCCCCCAGATCGCCGATAAAAGGAGGGAGGCAGATTTCGGATTTAGTTGGGGTGGTAGAATATAGGTTTGCAGGGTTGGAACAGAACATTCATAGGGTTTCGAGAAGACAAGGGGAATGTTGATGAACTACCCCGCCATTATGAATCGTCAGTGGGAAGGAGCTTAATTATAGTTTTGTTTCATGCATTGACTTACGGAAATGAATAATCTGAAATATAGATGGCTCTGAATGAAATATCCCCCAATGATATTGCCAAAAGGCGGATCCAGCATTGCTTTACTCTTTCCTGGGATGAGATTGATGCCAGATTGTGCAAAAAGACTGATAGAACATGATAGCGCTGTCCACATTTAATTCAAAGACTGTACGATTATATATAGAAAATTAATGATTATGCATTCTTTAAGTAGTAGGAATATCCTGGGAATGGATATTCCAAACGAGCCGTTCACGGAAAGGCTGCGCGTTCAACGCTGTTGTGTAAACAGCCCTATTTCCTCATGATGATCCTACTACACATCACTTGCCGAATGTAACTGAGACAAACTATAAATCCTTATAATGAATTACAATGTGGCGCTTGATAGTGCTATCGTCATCTACCAGCTGACACGTAATTTTTTTAAGTTTTCTATTAACAAAACATTACGAAAAAATAAGTGTCACTATTTCTTTCTGTCATAATATTTATCTTGAGACAAAAATTTTCTAAAATGTAGAAACTGATAGAGTTTTGTTTAGAATAAATGAAACTTAGGATATTTATAAAACCACTCTTCTTTCTCATAGTCCTCGTGGATGTTATGACGTCTATATACTGGCTATCGTTTTTCCACAACTATGAGGAAACAAACCTTTTACTTTACACTTTGGCGAAATGAATGATCGCGAACAATTTATACTTTAAGACTAGATTGTTACAAATTTCAGTATCCACAACATGATTGTATTTACTTTAGCGTCAATTCAGCATACAATGAGTTAATATGTCAATACATACAGATACCAGCAGTTTTAAATTAAATCTTGATTGTGTTACTGTTCATCAAACAAATAGGCAAAGTTCTTCAGTGGCATTAGACAGTAGTCAAGTCACATTCACGATCCAGCAAAAATAGTTTCGGGTTAAATGAAAAAAAAAAAAAAAATCCGAAAATACTCAAAGGAATGGGGAATTGCCAATTCTCAACGACCGTTGACTAATTCGTTTACGTTTCAAAAAAAAAAAAAAAACTATTTTCTTCCAGGCCTTTGCAATAATAATGACTTTACAGAAAAATAACAATGAATTTGGATTGCTCAATAGATACAGGCAGAAATCTGTAATTTTAACGTCTCAATAGGTGTATAATACGTTTTTACTGTCTCAGTGTTCGGGTAACACAAGAAAAACATAACACATCGTTTAACCACTTTTACCCGCGACGCGACTCGAACCGTGGAACCACGAGACAACGCACTAGCTTCCGGGATCTGCATCCGCGAATATGAGCCACTTACCGCCCCATCGCGTCTGGCTTACCAGAGACGGAAGATGAGGTGGCTACAACGCATAAACAGCTTGGCATTATCTTTCCTCGTTCCTGAAAGTTATTGTTTATTTCCCGGAATTTTACATTAATTAATAGCTGAACGAATTGGGTGAAGGGATAAATGTCATCAGTGGCACTAGACAGTAGTCAATTCACACTCACGATCTGGCTATCAAAAATTCTGTTTAAATAAAAAATCTCGAAATTACTCAGCGGAATGAGGAATTGCCATTTCTCAAATATCGTTGCCGAATTCGTTTACGTTTTTAGAATACTAACCTCTTCCGTGCCTTTGAAATAATAGTGACTTTATTGAAGAATAACAACGAATTTTGATTTCATAATAGATACAGGCAGAAATTTGTAATTTCAACTTCCCAATAGGTGTAAAATATGTTTCCACTGTCCCAGTGTACGGGTAACCCAAGAAAAACATAACGCATCATTTAACTACTTTTGCCCTCGGCTGACTCGAACCGTGGAACCGCAAGTCATCGCACCTCGTAGCTTCCGGGATCAGGATATCCGAACCTGAGCCAATTACAGCACCATAGCGTCAGGCTTACCAGAGACGGAAGCTGTGGTAGGAGAAACTAATAACGAGCCAGGCATTATCTTTCCTCGTTCCTGGAATTTACTGTTTATTTCTTGGAATTTTAAATTTAGGAAATAAAATTAAAGAAACTTTTCATCACTGGTGATATGCGTCAGAATTAACTTTTAAAATTTCAGCACTTCTTTAATAATGTATATTCTTTTTGTGCTACGGTTAACGATTTTGCCCCTTACCGCAAACCGAATTTTTTACGGACTCCCGGAGATAGCGGTCAACGCGATAGGACATGGAAGATAACTCCATGCTACGAATAATTCCCAGTTGGGGTTATGCATCAATTATATCATTAGCTATCGCTAGTCGGAGCAGCATGTTTTTAAATACGGAAGCTTTGAATTTTATGTTCTTCCTTGATGAGAATTTTTTTCGTAAGAACAGCCACTTTCCATTTCACTTCTCATTTGCTTCCCAATATCACAGGCTAGAAATTATCGTTGTCGCACAATAAGGACATTAGCTAAAAAAAAAAAACTTTTTCGCACAATAGACACATTAGTTTGATTTAGTTACTTGATTATTTTAAACAGTTATCATTACGTATTACATCAATGATCAATCGCCCGACTTTGTTATGAGCACTAGAAAAAATGGGGAATGTTGAGTGACAGAAATCTTACGGTGAAGTTAAATTTAATAGAAAAGTGTCTTTCAAATCTTACTCACTCATACTGCGTTGACAGTGTTTCACGTCAGCCAGAACATTAATGTTATGATTCTTTTCTATTGTTCCACGCTAAGTATGTTCAAGAAACGACAGAACTAAAAGAATTGCTTTTACAGGCAAGCATACTTACAAGACCACTGCCAAAATTATTAAATCCGAAATCTTGTTACGTGTTATATATTTGACTGATCTCTTAAATAAGTCTGTACTGTTTCCAAAAATTAGAATACACAGCAAACGTTGAATATTAACGTAAATTTCTAGTCATTTTAAGTTGTTGTAGACGGGTATAAAATCTGCATTTTGTTGTTATCCAGTACTTTCTAAAAACCAGCATTTTGTTTGAGATTGGTAACTTTCGTGTTATGTGTGAACACTTAATAACTGTAAAATGTCTTTAAAACAGTAAATGAAACGTATTCGATGTTCCTATAACTCTTTTATTGTCGAAATGTAATCACTATTTCGGTTTATCTTATGTTCTTATATCTTTAAACGAGCAATTCTTGTATATATATATATATATATATCGGATTTCGGAAACGGCTGTGACGATTTGGATGAAATTTGGTATTTAGATAATGTTTTGACTTTTAAGATTACCTGAATAGTTGTCTTCCCTACTAAAAATCGAGTTTACAAAATATGAACAATTTTGTCACTCGGTATATCGAAAACGGCACTAGCGCCATCTCGTAGACAATTCAGGTACCAGAAAGCCTACAAATAGATTTTCTTTGATTCCAAAGAATAAGTAAACGAACAGTTCTTGTATACTGGCTGACCCGTGGAAATATTAGCACTGCACGTTCAATTGTAAAACATTTAAAAAGAAAGATAATTAAAAATTTATCAATGGTTTTATCAGAGGTGATAACTTTACAGGAACTTCTTTGAAATTAATATTACCGGTACCAGTTATAAAGTAATCATCGTTTACTTTTTGACTATAAATAGTGGTTGTTAGTTAGCCATTAAATACTACCACCTTAATTATAAAACATCTTTCGATTTCTGTTCAATATACAAGATTTCGAGTAGAGTTTGATAATAAAGTGCATAATTAAATATTAATACATCTACAAATTCCTGAAAAGCCGCTTGCGAGTGCACATAGGCCTACGAAAAAACGGGTTCTGATAAATAGAATCTTGCCTTTTTAATCGTCTGACCTTGTGCTTTATTGTTTATAACGAAGGTTACTTCTTATGGGAATTGTTTTATTATCATTTTGAAATGCTGATCAGAAGATGTGAAATTACTGCGAGGTATGAGCATAGTTTTATCGGAGTGAATAAATATAGCACAGATGATGTTCTATTGACGTCACAACCTGATGATGAATTCTCATAGTACTCGATGATACATATCGAAAATAAATAATAAATTTTCCTGGTTTCGAGATATAGCATGTCAAAAATCAGTTATAGGTATAGTTCCTTGCGCTTTTGGCGACGTTTCTTTTAGTCCAGGCCGTATTTCAACCTAACAAAAACCACTAGGTACAAAATAAAACATTTCCACCATATAGACATAGTGCTTTTGGTGGATTTTTTTCTGGTCCAGGACGGATCTAATCCTAACCTCTTCACTTTTGAGATATAATATCCCCAGAACTAAGTGAGATATCAGAAAAATAAATTCCTTATTTTCGATTTGTCTCGACGAGTTTCATACGAATTCATCAAACTTGGCTATGGCGAAATTTGTCTTCTGGTTCAGGTCGCATTTCAACCAACCACGTCAATTTTGAGATACTATATCTCGAGAACTAAGCGAAATATTTAAAAAAATATATTTTTTGCCTTCAATTTTTCTCGTCGAATCCATCATCAAGGGTTATCGTAGAATCCTTTGAATTACCACAAATCTCGCACCATTAATTAATACCAAACTGGCATTAAAATTTCTGTTTAACATATTAATAGAATTATTATTATTATTATTTTTTTTTTTTTTTTTTCTTAAGCAATTTGTGAGGCCGTCTCGCAAATAGATCTAGCGATTTGGATGAAATTTCACATGTAGATAACGTTTTGATTTTCAAGTTTTTAACACGATTTAAAAAAAAAAAAAAAAAAAAAAAGGAGCAACTTTTGTATTTGGTTTCTCGAAAACGGCTCTAACCTCATTACGTAGAAGCTTCAGGTACCAGTAAGCCTACTGATGTTAGTTAAACTTCTCTTTGGTTAACTGTGCACCTCAAAACGCCTAGGAAGCCTTCAAGCCTTATACTTTAATCAAACTTTACTCGAAATCTTGGATACTGAACAGAAATCGAAAGATACCGAGCGTAGATCGGTCACCCAGGTACTTAAACAAAAAATCGGAAATGTATTTCGTTTTATGGGAGGTGGATGTGGCTCAATTTTAATAGTCGTGAGACTATACCACCTCCAGGGTATAGTACTGTCGTCGTAGATGTGTATAATTGATTGAATAAGTCCCAGGAGGAAATGTAGCGATGTGCAATTCAGGTCGTTCGGATTAATATGAGCGATTGTAAAAAATCGTAACACTGCTGAAGTTTCTTGCTGTGGACACTGCTAGTAATCGTATTTTCTTCAATTGCGCTGTCTTTAGAAATACCTACTATTCGGAACAATCACTTCATGAGAACATTTCGTGAAAATATAATATGTACAATACATTTACTTTTTACACGTACATTTATGTTACAACCAGTCTTAAATTTAATGCTACCACCAGTATATGGCAATATTAATAAATTGCTCCAGTGTCGTTAAGCAGATCCCTGGAATCAACTGGGATTACGTATGTCATAAAGCAAAGAAACATGAAACACTGGTAAAATTTGTTTTGAGATGGCACACGAGAATACAAGAAAATCCCTGGACGACCCTAAAGTAGCTAAGAAAGTATACTTAGTAATAAGCGTATGAAATTAAAGAAAAGCTGGTACTCCTTCCACACCACATACGACCTAGTCCTTCTACAATTTGGTGAATTCCGTAAATACTTGTATTTCCCTCCCGGCTTCCCTGGCTCCACGACCAAACACTTGCGTCCTTGTTTTAACAGTGTGACACAATCTCTGTGCCAACATGGTAGACAACATGACCTACAGTGAAAAACTGATTAAATATAAGAATATTGTCCCAGATTAATTTAGAATTATATGTTAATGACATCAAAGCTTTTTCTAAAACGGTATTAACATTAAAATGAAAAAAAAATATCCGAGGTTGATTAGCATAATAAGATAAGTTTAGACATAATCATACTGCTTTCGTTTCATACAATTTGAAAAGGCTCACAATTGTGCTTTCAGATTGGTTATCGATATTGACAGGCACTTATCACATCGAATTCGAACCCAAAAATAAGAAACGAACAAAACACATGGCACTGCAGCATGTGTTACACCAATTTCTAAGTAATTTTAAACTTCTAAAAATCATTTGTTCAGCTGACATTAATTCTGCCAACGAAATCTATACTTAGTTGTTCTATGTAATCTTGACATAACGCTTGATAAAAACTATTGTAAGCAATCAGAAAAAAAACTATTTTTCCCGCAAGGATGACAGAAAATTGGGATACGTTACACAGTGTATTTCTACACTGTTAATTATGATTCACATTTGCTGTTGTGTAGCATATTTCAATAATTTCGTAGTTAATATTCTAGTGAGTGTAAGCCAGTCTCGGTGAGCTACAAGCCTGGGCGGACGTGGAACACGAGAGCGCGTTTGCAGAATCTGAACCTGCAAGGCCACAGAGGCAAGCAGTTTTGACTGTGAGAAACAAGGTTCGAAATGTTCTGGTACCTTCTAGAAAGACGCCTCCAACTGGCCAATTAAACTTTGCATCCACAGCGCGTGATGTGAACTGGCCAATGGGAGACAGTCACCCCACCCTTAAGCGACAGTAGAGTGACGCGTTCTGTACCCGTCCTCTGCGCAGTTTCATTTTGAAGATCATGCCGTAAACTTGCCAATTTTTATGAAGCCAATGACTTAGGCAGTGTTAGAAATTACACCACCAGCTCCACCCTTCGTATGCTCACGAGGCGAGGCTTGTACCAACCCTCCCACCATTTTAGTCAGCCATTCGGCTATAGTAAGGAAACAGTATTTCACTTCAATGCATATTGAGATGTACCATTCAACTGTATCAATCCACTTATCTCTCCGAAGAATTCAAGAATAAATGCCTGTTCATAACATCTCGGAAGTTATTTACAACAATACCTCACGTCAGTAGTTAGAGTGATTTTTAGTGCTTTCCAGCCCGTACTTGCAGACGCCAACGGGAAGAACCAGAAGTTGACGGCGAGGAGGCTGGACGAACTTACGTGCACGCAGGGGTAAGTCGAAGGTAATTCTTCGCTCGGCCATTACCACGCGACAGTACCCCAGTAATAAAATTGGTGTCAGTGTGTGGCGAGCCTAACCATACTAACATCGACGTCATCATTACTGTTATTATTTTGGAGTCTACTCCACTTAGCATAGCAGAGAAAACAACAATTTTCTCTCGCTATAGTAAATCTTCTGAGGAATACTAAGCTGCGAAGGGTTGGGTGGTGTTAAGTGGAATAAGGGACGCAAGAAGGAGGAGCCAAAACGGACGCAGAATTCGGCAGCGCGGAGTTCACGCAGCAGCGAGCACGGAGCAGACGCTAGGAGGCAGGGCGGTCGCGGATCGACTTGGCTACAATCGACGGAGCAGACGGCGCGGAGTTTGAAAGCAGCGACGGCAGAATCACCAGAAAAGTGAGTACAGTGAGAAAATTCAGTGTGTAAAAAGTGTCAATCATGTCGCAAGGTGCATCACCGAGTGTAGGAAGTGTGCCGGAAGATAGTGGTGTAAAAATTACGGGTCACTGAGGCTCTTAAATTAATTCCATCCTCTTTCGATGGAAATAAGAGTGAATTAAGCTCTTTCATCGACAATGTGTCCACAGCATTTTCCCTTGTACCTAAGGAAGAACATGATGTATTACTTAAATTTGTAAAATCAAAAATAGTTGGCACAGGCTCGCTCGAAATTGATTGTCCGAGAGCAGACGAAAGATTTGCCATCAGTAAGAGATATTTTAATTGAAAATTATGGCGAAAAGAGATCACTAGATTTTTATGCTTATCAGCTGTTTTCTGCCAAACAGAGAACCGGGGAATCAATAGCAGACTGGGCGTCAAAAATAGATAAGTTGTCACATGATTTCAGGCAGGCTGCAAGCCTTGAGATGGACGAACCAGATGTTAAGGGCAGTCTAGCTTTAATAGATAAGTTGAGTAGGGCTACCTATATACAGGGTTTGCAAAATGAACGCATTCAGACAGTAGTCAGAGCTCAGGGTTCGAAGATAACACTTCCTGAGGCCGTGGATTTATCTTTGGTTGAAGAGTCAGCAATTTTGTCACAAAGAGAAATCCTTACATGCGAGGGCTGAAAATGAAGCCAGTGCATTGTAGGAATAATGGCAGTTCCTTTAAGAAATGTAATTTATTTGGGAAAATCGGTCACATCAGCAGAGAATGTCGAAAGTTCGACTGTCTGTCAGTTGTGTCAACAATTTGGACACCAAGCCAGAAATTGTAGAAATAAGCCAGCTTTCAAAGGGGTCCATTATATCACATGTAGTTATTGCAAAATTCCAGGTCATTCCGTATCCGATTGTCCGGAGCAAAGGAAACAGGTGCTCCAAATGTAAAAAAGTAGGACATTTCCCATCAAAATGCAGAAGCAAATTTAATAACAAACAGGAAAACTCAAGTCGAGTGTAAATGCTGACAACCTCGTTTGCACTCGGGATTATGGACGAGTCCTATACTGTAGGTTGTCGATATGTAAATGATTTTATTAAATTGTCGTGTCCAGATATCCAAAATAGTGCTATCAGGTGTCTCTTAGATTCGGGCTCACAGATCAAGCTTAGTCAGCAAATCTATCTTAAAGGAAGATATGTACATCAATAAAAATGAGGTCATTCAAAATTAAGGGTATGCTTCTCAACTTATGAGAACATACGGTACGTGAAATGGAAACTGTATTTGAGGAACAACATTTACATTACTCATAAATTCCATGTAGTTTCTGGAGCCGTGGATATAACCCGAACACGGTTAATTGGTCGTGGATTTCTAATACAACACAGAGCTGTCATAAATTATAGAACAAAGGCGGTTTATCTAAAAGGTCATTTTGTGCCAATGTTGACAAAACGTGAAGGGAATCACACATTAACTAAGCGAACAAGAGCAGTATACACCAGAAATCAACACACGAGTTTCCATGACAACCGGAAGTATCAGACAGGGAAGTTTCAGTTCAGCCATAGACAGGGTAGGAACCAAGGGACTTGCGGCAGAACAATCACATTATAGGTCAGACCACAACTTACACAAGGGTCAATGCACAACAACCAAACACAGGTAGAGCACATGCAAAGGATTGCTTGCGAGTGGAAGAGATAGGAAACACATGCATTACTCAACAGCACGATCCAGTGTTCAATGGGAGAAGCAGTGAAGCCGACGGGGAAGTGAATCCAACTAACCAGCAGTCAGATAGTCATCAGAAACATTGTACAGTCCAGTCGAATTAGCATTAGCCAAAGATCCAGAAAGATAGTTTAATTAAACTAGGTCGAGAGAAAGAAGGATTTTACGCATTAAGGTTCAAGGAAAGCGAAACACAGAGGCAGTGATAAGTAAACAGGAATTAATAAAAGGTGTTCATGTACCAGAATCTCTAGTTACAGTCAGAAATGGAGAATGCATTATTCCTATTCTAAACACACGAGAGGAAGAAGTTGAATTTTTCTATGCGCCTTTAGAAGCACAGCCAAGGCCTAATCTGTCAGACGCGTCAGCAACAGCTGAGTACACGTCACATGTGCGCGCAGCTAGTAAACAAACGAGTCAGGTTTCAAAACACACACCTCCAGCGCGACCACGTGTTAGTCTTTTAAAGGACAACTTGCGATTAGACCACTTGAATGCAGAAGAGAAACAGGTCATTTCTGAATTATGCTTATATAACGATATTTTCTTCCTCCCTGGGGATAAATTAACACATACAGATACAGTGAAACACGAAATTAAATTAAAGCCAGAAGCTATGGGGAAAGTTATTAATTCTAGATCTTACCGAATACCAGAGGCTCTGAAACCAGCTTTAGATGAAGAGATAGATCATATGTTGGAACAGGGTATAATTAAACACTCTGATAGTGAGTGGAACTTTCCTATACTTCTTATACCCAAACGTGCAGATGCTAGTGGTAAACAAAAGTACCGACTTGTCGTAGACTTCAGAAAATTGAATGAGATGACTGTAGGGACTACATTTCCCATTCCATTGATATCTGAGATCCTAGACTCCTTAGGGAAGGCCAAATATTTTACAACCCTTGATCTAGCGAAAGGCTACCATCAAATTTTGATAGATGAAAAAGATCAGCATATGACGGCTTTTAGCACTAATAAGGGCCATTTTTGTTACGTCACTATGCCCATGGGGTTAAGCTCAGCCCCTAGTACCTTCCAGCATTTGATGAATTTGGTTTTATCGGGTATTAATGGGAAAAAGCTCTAGTGTACCTCGATGACTTATTGGTCTATAGTACCAGTTTAGAGGAGCACAGAGATCGGTTGATGGATGTATTTGAGAGATTGCGACACCATAACTTGAAGCTTCAGTCAGATAAATGTGAGTTCTTAAGACGTGATTTGATATACCTAGGTCATAGACTAACTGCCGAGGGGGTATCCCCAGATCCCGCGAAAACAGAAAAGGTGAAAAACTATCCCAGACCGGAAACGACAAAGCAGCTCAAAACCTTTCTGGGTTTCACAGGGTATTACCGTAGGTTTATTGAGAACTATAGTAAGATTGCGAAGCCTCTATACGAGCTTTAAAAAGGAAGTGGCATTTGAATGGAATCCAAAAGCCGAACAAGCTTTTCAAACCCTTAAAGAGAAGCTAACATCCCCTCCTCTCCTAAAATATCCAAATTTTGACGAAGAATTCGTAATTACCACAGATGCGAGTGTCAAGCGATTGGTGCTATCTTATCTCAGGGTCCAATCGGTAGAGATAAGCCAATAGCATTCGCTTCGCGAACTTTTGAGTAAGGCAGAACAAAATTACAGTGTCAGCTGAAAAAAAGAACTTTTATCTTGTGTCTGGGCAGTCAAAAACGTTTCGACCTTTATGTGTTTGGAAGACGTTTCAAGCTAGTAACTGACCATAAACCGTTGACGTGGCTTTTTAGTGTGAAGGAACCATCCTCCCGGTTACTCAAGTTCAGATTAAAACTTGAAGGTTATCAGTACGAAATAGTTTACAAAAAGGGAACGTCTAACTCAAATGACAGATGCTACTCAGTAGAATCAGGGAAATACGAGCCTAACACTGAAACATCAAATGAGGAGATTAGAACCGAATGACGTAATGGAAACTTCCGAAAATGCAGTGGGTATACTCCAACAACAACACAAACAGTAGAAGCACAGACACAAACAACAGCTGAAGAGTTTCCAGCAATTGACGAAGAGGAAAAAACGAGCCATTTTGCATCAAATGCATGATGCGCCTCTTGGAGGCCATGTCGGGATTAATCGAACGTTAGAAAGAATTAAAAAGTACATACAGTGGCCAGGAATGGACCAAGACGTTAGGGATTACATTAGGCAATGTCCTAGCTGCAGAAAAAACAAATTGACCCAACCGCACGTCAAAATGCCTTTAGAAATCACTAGAACACCAGAATATATTTCGAAAAGTGCGCCGTTGATGTGGTTGGCCCTTTGCCCTTTCAAACCAGGGCAATAAATACATCCTGACCTTCCAAGACGAACTATCGAAATTCTTAGCAGTATACCCATTCCAAGACAGGATTCTGATACAATAGCAAGGTCGTTGGTGCATGAAATCATCCTAAAATACGGTTCTCCGCAATTTTTATTATCCGACTGTGGGGCTAGCTTTCTTAGTGATACTTTGCAGAGAGTATGTAAAGTTACTCAGGATCGAGAAGATTCAGACTACTGCTTATCACCCGGAATCAACGGGGCTCTTGAAAGAAGTCACAGGACGCTTACAGAGTACTTAAGGCACTATATCGATAAGGATCAGTCAAACTGGGATGAATGGGTTCCCTAATGGAACATTTGTTTATAATACAACTACCCATACTGCCACCGGTTACACACCATTCGAACTTCTCTTTGGGCGTGTAGCGAATATTCCAGGTATCTTGCAGAAGGATCCCATAGAAACCATCTATTCTTATGATGACTACGCGGACGAGTTAAAAGCCAGATTGCAAAGTTTACATCAAAGAGCTAGGAAGATAAATAAACAGTGTAAAATTAAAAACAAAGAGTATTACGACAAGGATCAAACCCGAAGGAATTCAAAGTAGGAGATAAAGTATTGCTTAAGGACGAGAGTGTGAGACGCGGACGAAGCCTTAAACTGGACACACAATTTAGAGGTCCTTACAAAATTATAGAAGTACAATTACCAATGTTACTCTACAGATAGGACGATACAAGAAGGTAAAGGTGCATGCAAACAGGTTAAAACCTTATATCTGAGCACATATCCACATGTAATTATAAGACCTACTCTTAGAGCACTTACACTACATAGGATTAGCCGAAAACCCGGTTCAGTTGCACTAAATAGCAGAGAAACAGCGTTAGAAATAAAGTTGGATAGGCACCACGTGTTGTTTGTCAACAAACAACGCACATGGAGGGCGAGCCTCCTGTGACGTAGCTGATAGCGCGAGGAATTACAAATGGCGGCGCGATAAGAGAGCGCCTTGCCCACCCACACAAGGCCGCGCTCCAGCTGAAATGCTAGCGCGCCCACACGCGCTTGATATCAGCCACGCACTCAGGTGTCACGGCAGCGGCTCTTTAACACGCCGGACGAATGCATTAGGCGCGTAATAAATTACACCTAAAATTATGCATAATATTTTCCATACCAGTCATTTGTTTATAACTAAAAATGAACACTAGTATTAAACGCTATAAGTTTTGTATTTATTTCTTACAGAAGAATGTGATCCTAAGTACCTTATTATGTCTGCAAATGAGTGTGGTACAGCAGTTAAAACCGTCTTAGCAGGGTTCAATCACACCTTAGCAGGCGTGAGTCGAAATCAGATAGTACTACTAGAAGGGATGCGAAAGATGCAGAGATACGCGGAAAGTTATGCGAATCATACCGATAAAGCCATACGCCAATTGTCTATTTTAGTATCTGTCAATGAGCATCTAGTTCGTGCCATTGCTATTATACAAGGTTTGCAGAGGGAATACGATCTCTTAGTGAGTGCGATCGTAAATTCTCAAAAGGGGTTATTGCAGCCACATTTTATTAATCCTGTTCAAATTGTCCAATACTTGGAATTAATAAGGAATGATATAGGGGATAAAAAGTTCCCAGTTTCTCTGAAGGAGGAAAATGGCTATCTTCTTTTGAAAATCATTACAATCGATGTTTTCATGTCACAGAATATTCTTAGTTATATTTTGAATGTGCCATTATTAGAAAGCAATCATTTTAATCTATATAAAATGTTGCCTTTGCCTATAAATCTTGATTATAATGGTCATTACTTGTACTTACAACCTGATCATTCATATATTCTAATTGATCACTCTAAACGTTTGTATGCAAAACTGGATCAAGACCAATTAGATTGTAAACAACTGACGTCAGACTCCAGTATTTGTAAACAGAACTTTGTATTACAAACTACTTATGAAAACTCACCGTGTGAGGTTCGACTCCTGCAACCATTGGGATCCATCCCTAATGATTGCGTTAGGAAAATAGCAGTACTTAATGACAGTGTTTGGACGGCCATTAGCCGAAACGAATGGTTATTTGTAGTACCTCATGAAGAGAGTGTAACAATATTATGCAATAATGAACCTCCCACGGATGTCACCTTTAAAGGTACTGGAAAGTTAACATTCTTTGGCAAATGTAAAGGTTACGCTAATACGATAATGATTCAGTCAGAGCAATATATAAGAACCAATGTAACTACTCATGATGTAATACCTAATTTTAAGCTAGACTTGGATTGTTGTACATTAAATCAAGACAAACATAATCTTTCAGAGTTAAGGTTAGCATGGAAATTAGAGCCAGTAATACGACACCTAGACGACCTCAAGGTCGCTGGACATAAAATACAAGAATTAGAAGATGAAATTGAGAGACAGGAGCAAAACAAATCTAATGACTTTTATATGTCAAGATATTCTGTAATCTCTTATGTATGTACCACTGTAATAATTTTTATTGTATTATTTTGCCTATGTCGACATTGTAAATGTCTTAGAGATTGTTCTAAGTATGTATTTCGCACTACAAATGAGTGTTGTGGTAGGGTTTGTGTTCAAACTACAGTACTAAATCAAACAGACGCCTCACAAGTGAGAACCATTAGACCTCGACGACCAATTCGTCGCAGTATTGAGGTGCAAACTGATGACGAAGAAGAAATGGTAGTATTTCAACGTAATCCTTCTGTGTTAAGTAGCAATGTAGAGAAACCAGAACCAAGTTCTAGAGACACCAAATCAGTCAGACGCTAGAACTATTTTACTTATGGGTTTTAAACACTTAGTTGATAGAGAAAACACACTAAATATTGTTTGCTTACTAGTATTAGACAGTTCAAAGATAGATTAGATGAAAGCTATTCCTACAAAACCTTAGTAGAATTTATAATTAATTAATTAGGATATAAATATGATACCTATTGTGTACGCCTATTAGAATGCTGGGAGAATTTGCCGAAACACAAGGCTTCTGCAAATTCTTTCCCTAGCAGGGAGGTGTAGCATATTTCAATAATTTCGTAGTTAATATTCTAGTGAGTGTAAGCCAGTCTCGGTGAGCTACAAGCCTGGGCGGACGTGGAACACGAGAGCGCGTTTGCAGAATCTGAACCCCTCCTGCAAGGCCACAGAGGCAAGCAGTTTTGACTGTGAGAAACAAGGTTCGAAATGTTCTGGTACCTTCTAGAAAGACGCCTCCAACTGGCCAATTAAACTTTGCATCCACAGCGCGTGATGTGAACTGGCCAATGGGAGACAGTCACCCCACCCTTAAGCGACAGTAGAGTGACGCGTTCTGTACCCGTCCTCTGCGCAGTTTCATTTTGAAGATCATGCCGTAAACTTGCCAATTTTTATGAAGCCAATGACTTAGGCAGTGTTAGAAATTACACCACCAGCTCCACCCTTCGTATGCTCACGAGGCGAGGCTTGTACCAACCCTCCCACCATTTTAGTCAGCCATTCGGCTATAGTAAGGAAACAGTATTTCACTTCAATGCATATTGAGATGTACCATTCAACTGTATCAATCCACTTATCTCTCCGAAGAATTCAAGAATAAATGCCTGTTCATAACATCTCGGAAGTTATTTACAACAATACCTCACGTCAGTAGTTAGAGTGATTATTTTTTAGTGCTTTCCAGCCCGTACTTGCAGACGCCAACGGGAAGAACCAGAAGTTGACGGCGAGGAGGCTGGACGAACTTACGTGCACGCAGGGGTAAGTCGAAGGTAATTCTTCGCTCGGCCATATACTAATATCAACCCTGGCATCTTGGGACAGCAGGGGTAACTTTGGGACACGTACGTTTTTAAAGGGTTTAAATCTACTACAACAGTCAGTTGTGAAGTATTATATCTTTGTTATGATGATTCAAAGCGTTATTTTTTGCTCTATGTATCAGCAGTTTTTCGGAACTGTGTTCACCATATTTCGTGAAAATCGACAATTTTTCATTTGGGAATAATTTTCACAGTGCTCTCTTGTTCTGGTAACTTTCATATAGGAAAGAAAAATAGAACTAGACGTAAAAAAATAAGTAGTAACAGCAAGAAATATGTACCTTAGCTACCATTTCAAACAATAATAAAAAATATAACCTATAATATCTATATACATGTTGGTAATGTTTTCTAATGTTGAGACTTCCGAGGGGCAAATTTGCGACAGTATCAGAGCAATTGAACTTAATAACCGATAATTTAAAAGGCGCATTATGTCATCTCAAAGTAATGTTTCATGAGCAAGGTGACAAGTACAGCGCAAAGTTAACTGAGGTATGTTTAATGGCATTCATCCTTTACAACCCCTCCCAGCGTTTGAGATCAATTAAGAATTAAATTGGAAGCAGCAATAAATTTGATTTGAACTGAATAGTTATTAAATCTGATATGTTTCTAAGGTGGTGGCATTTGATAGCTAATTCTTCTAACAAAGGTAGAAAGTAGTGTTGCCCAAATGCAAGAACAAGACGAGACTTGGCCAGTCTTGGTCTTGGTCTTGCATCAATACACCTGGTCTTGGTCTTGGTCTTGCAAAAATGCAAGACCAAGACCGATTTGGACAACAGCTAGTGTTGCCCAAATGCAAGAACAAGACGAGACTTGGCCAGTCTTGGTCTTGGTCTTGCATCAATACACCTGGTCTTGGTCTTGGTCTTGGTCTTGCAAAAATGCAAGACCAAGACCAAGACTGCAAGACCAAGACCGAATTTGGGCAACACTAGTAGAAAGTAATAAAAATTCTTACTGAAAATTATTTATTCAATTTGAGAATACTAAATACAGATTAATTTAAATACACACTTTCAACTGATAAATTCTTAATGGAGAACATCATCTATAAGGTCTCTGAAGTTACTCAAGTTTGTCAAAGGGGTAGGCATAAGAGCATGCCAAAATATTTCTTCGAAGCCGTTGCAGTTCAGGGGCAAAAAGAAACAATCGACAATACCCAGAAGGTGTGTAACATGAGACCAAATAAAATTATTCTACTCTAACTTTTGTACCAACCACTTTTCCTATTGATTTTAACCAGAAAAATGACTTGTTACAAAGTTTCCCGATTCATGCGTCAAGTTTGGTGCATGAACGGACGAAAATTCCTGTGTCGAAAATAGACATAATTTGGTTTGTAGTACTATTATTCCAAGGTGGAAGGAGATATCTAATCAACTAACTAACCTTATTGTGTAAAATTGGCACTGTTTTCTGTGAATTCTCAAAAAAAGTCTTAAAAGTCTACCAAAGTTATCTTATAACAGTGATTAATTTAATCTTATCTCACCAGACGAAAAGTGTTAGTTCATGCTTCTTTGTATCTTGAAGGACGCTGCGTGTAAGTCATACTGTACGATTGTTCTTCACGATTACTTTTCGTGATTTCTGTTAATGTAATTGCTTAGCCTACAAATTTCTACTTTGAACGTTTACAGTGAATATAAAAATTTGCCATCACATCGGTTATTGTTGATTTAAATATATTATTTAGCTTAATGCTTATTTACCATTTCTGTCCAACACAATACGAATAGGGCACTGTATGTGAGAGTTAACAAAGACCTATGTAAAGAATTCACGTTACTATAACATAAATTGTTTATAAGAAATTGATTCTAGATTTTATGATTATGAGGGAAATACTATACAAACTATGTAACTAATTACAAATAATCTCACTTTCTGTTGTATGTGAGTGGTAGTTAAGACCTATGTGCAGAATTTTCGTTACTAGGGAGCGTGCATGAACCACGTAGCTCCATTTTGGCCTCCTGTGAACCCCCCTCCCCCCCACGTAGCCCTACGTGGCTTTTGCCTCTAACCCCCTCCCCCCTCCACGTAGCAGGTAGCATTTTTCCCTTTTGATTCCAGACGACATTTTGCACTGTTTTCTCTTGTCAGACTATAGTAAATTACATACGGAGATAATTAACTGACGGAAATAAATATTCACACGCTGTTGTGTGTTCTGTTCATCATTTCAACTGTGGAAAATGTTATGAAAGGAAAGCTACGTGGCCTGGCTCGGAACCCCCCTTCCCCCCACGTAGCCCACCGTAGCCATCCAGCCAACCCCCCCCCCCCCCCCTGGATCGAGCTACGTAGTTTGTGCACGTTCACCTACAACTGAAATTGTGTCTAAGAAATTGATTCTCAGTTTTATAATCAAAATGGATATTCTATACGACCTGTGTGAGTAATTAGTCATGTATGGTAAAACTCTAGCTACCGTAATTTATAAAGCCATTACCAAGCGCTACGCTAACCAATGACGGCATTCCTCTGGATAAAATGTTTGCTGTCTGATGTAGTTTCTATAGTTTCTCCTTACTAAGCAAAGAAATTTTAACTTTGACAAATTCTGAATCATTGAATTTATAGAGGAAAGGTGTTAATCTGCTTGTAGCGACAATCACTTAAATTTCGATTTTTAGAATAAACACAACATGCAGAGTCATTTTATTTGAAACCAAGAGCAACAGACATATTTTTTTCCGATTTTGCTTTGTTCTTGATAGTGTTCAGGCAGAAATTTTGAAAAATGGAGGAGGTGGCTCATCCCGCCAAAAATGAGTATGTAGGTTATGAAAATTGTGTTTTTTATCCTCCCATGTGATAACCACTCCGTAATTTGTTAGAAGATTTTTTTGTTTGAACCAAATAAATTTTGCTTAGTACCCTTATGAAGATTTTTTCGCTGACAAAAGAAATTGTTGCGGACTTTGATTTTAATCTACTATAAAATATCGAGAAATTATTTAATTCGGCAGGAGTAAGATATCGTTCATTAGCGTAAGTGTGCTGAACTAATTTTTTTGGTAGTTACTGGGAATATCGTATCTTGCAACAAGCGCTGAAACCAATAACTTTATCTGGACTAGGGAGTAACATACTTGTATATTTATTTCAAATTTTTCTGTAGTTACTAACAATTTTTAGGCTGGAATTTTCAATGCAACAGCAATCTGAAAATTAAATATCTGATTGATAACATCATATTTCTTCTCCATGAGATACGTTTTGAAACATCAAGTTGTTCATATAAGAACGAAATTTTCAGTTTGCATTCCCAACTTTTCGGGGCTATTTCACCCTTAAATATATATTTTTTTCATATATTTTTTTTCCTTTTTTTTGTGCTGCCATCAGTCTTTCGACTGGTTTGATGCAATCCTCCTTCCCTTCCTATCTTGTGCTAACCTCTTCATCTCTACATATCCCTTACAACCCGCGTCCTCAATTATCTGCTTCGTATATTCTAATCTTTGTCTTCCTCTGCAGTTCTTACCTTCGACTGTTCCCTCCACTAACAAATTAATGTCCATGTTTCACTACCATAAAGTGCTGTGCTCCTTTAGTCTACTGTAAAATATCGCAAAATTATTCAAATTCGGAAGGGGATGCGGCATACTCGAACAATGCTATCAGCTTGGAATCGTGATTCAACCGACCACGCAACCTTTTTCAAGTCAGTTAAGGTACAACTGATGCGCTCACGAGCCGAACAGTGGCGCCACAGTCAACGACGTTTTGTTAGCAGAAGGACTCGCGTCGGTCTTCTGCTGCCATATCCAATTCACAACAAATTTCGTTGCAGTATCTGTACAGACACTTCAGTCGCATGTCCCACGTTATGTTCTTTCACGTAGTGTTGCCTTGACGCAGAATTCGGTGGTCTCGGTCATTAAGTAGACTGGTCGGCCACTGCGTTCTCCATAGCTGTAGCTAATGAAAGAAATTACGTATTTACGACACCATATTGACACTGGTTATCGAGGAATGTTGATCACACGAACAGTTCTCAAACTCGAATGCCCCATCATCTAGCGACAACTACCATTCCGCATTCAAAGTCTGTTAATTCATGTCATTTGGCTATAATCAAATGAGAAAAATATACACACTGCTGACAAGACTACAAATTAAATACCGACACTGCAAGTCAGATTTATACACTTCTTCTGCGGTGCTGCTGCTATCTGTAAATTTGCATCTTCCTGTATCATGACGTTTAGCTCTTCAGTACATGTTTACAGATACTTTGTTTTGGGACCCTGCCATGATCATTCGCTGGTCGTTGTTGCTGCTGTCACTCTAGTTGATGGCTAACCAGACGTGGTCAGCCAACATCCTGGCCGTCATCCCCACTCCATCCATCAGCCACCAGCTGCCGTTCCAGCAGGGGGCGAGGGAACTCACTGCCAGGGACACCACATAACGTAAATCACGCCAAACCCAATGGAGGTAAACGCAAAACATTTAGATTTCCTGCCATTGTTACTGATGACTCACTCGACGAATCGCTTTAATAAAAGCGCGATCTGATAAACGACAGTTATTTTACTCCTAAAGATTTTAGGTTATTGACATTAAAAGTGGGTGATCGGTAACGCTCAGACCTAGAATTCGGTAGCACATGGGTTCAGATCCCCGTCCTGTCAACCATATTGCGGTTTTCATGGCTCTCCGAAATCCTCTGAGCCGGTTGTCGGGACAGTTCCTGAAAAAGGCCATGGCGGAGTTCCTTTCCTTTTCTTGTCCCCAGTCCTGTATTCAGTAAGTGGAAATTAACACAAAACATTCAGCACGATGTGTGATTTTAACATTTTTTTCTGTGTTTCAAGTAACAAAAAAAAAAAAAGCGGAATACTTAAAATGCATTGTACGATAAGACTTTGAATTTGACATTAATGTACTGTACTTCCTGGACTGTTAGTTAAGTACACCCAGGACCCCGCCCACTACTTCACATCCCCAGGCCTTTCGTGGGAGGCCATGTTAAGGAGCACGCCTGTTGAACTGGACCTTCTGACGGATATCAACGTGCTGCTCCTTTTCAAACGAGGAATTCGCGGAGGTATTTGCCAGTGCGTGCATAGGTATGCCAAGGCAAATAACAGGTACATGTTGGAGTACAACCGCGAGGCTCCTGAAGATTTTATAATGTACTTCGACGAAAACAATCTTTATGGCTGGGCCATGTCGAAGTATCTACCCTCTGGTGGGTTTCAATGGCTATCAGATAAAGAAATTGTTATCATAGATTTCATGAGCGTTGCTGCCGACTCACCTCGGGGATTCGTGTTGGAGGTAGATCTTACGATTCCTCAGGATAAACACGACGTTCTAGCAGACCTGCCGCCATGTCCAGAACACAAAGCCGCTGTAGGTTCTACCCTCCTCAAGCTGATGACCACGCTGGAGAACAAGGTACGGTATGTTCTCCATTACCGAATCCTCCAGCAATGTGTAGGCTTGGGGTTGTAGGTTACGAACATTCACCGGGTAATAGCTTTCAATCAGTCACAGTGGTTGAAAGTTTACGTATCTCTCAATACATGTTCTCGTCGTTCAGCAAAATCAGATTTGGAGAGAGATTTTTACAAGTTGATGAACACCTCAATTTTCGGCAAGACTATGGAGAACATTCGAATACACCACGACGTGAAATTGTGTACTAAATGGACGGCCCGCCGCGGTGCCCGCAGACACATCGCTTCAACACGCTTTAAGCGAGCAACAATTTTCAACAAAGACTTTGTTGCCATGGAGATGGCGAAAGTTAGGATTTTATTCAATAAGCCAGTGTATGTTGGAATGTGCATTCTTGACCTTTCTAAATTGAGGATGTACCGATACCATTATGAATTTGCTACTCCTCAGTTTAGAAGCCCTAAATTACTTTATATGGACACGGATAGCTTCATTTACTTGGTGCGGAACTGTGATCCATATGAAGTGATGCGCTGCAATAGGGACGAGTTAGATTCTTCCGGATATAGCACCGGCAACCGTTTCGGGATAGAGTCCCATAATGAAAAGGTTGTCGGTGTTATATAAAATATAGACGCGCCTGAGCTGTCGTGTCAGAGCAGGGCACAAGAGGAAGACGTTAGACCCATTACCCCTCGAACCGCACTGGATGAATGGGTAAGCTATAGCGAGCTTATGGAACTTCATGCTACTGCCAGGAAATGATATAGTATTATTTTATAGGAGTAGTAGATGATCCGTGCGAAAATTTCGCGAATACTATGAATACTAATGTTGTTGGTTTGAAATAGAATGAAACAAGAATCACGTCACTGTAGCAATTTTCTATTTGTTTAGTGTAATAGGTACGTAACAATTGTCACCGCCAATGAAGCAGTTTATTAATATCTCTGTGATATTTGTTTCTGCTATCTAGCGGCTTCTATCTGAAATGTCTCAAACGCAAACTTTCACAATATTCCAGTTATTACTTTTTTCCTTCAAGGGTTAAATTTCGAAAAATTTCGTTCTTAATTTATGTTGTCTAAGCGGCAACCTTAATCTTTAAAACGATACCTCATTTATCGGTTTCGGCTAGATATCAAGGTAGATAAATAGCTCGTAACAAATAAACACGTTATGTAACTAATAATTCATTGGCCCTTTAAGGTTCAAATTTTGAAAAATTCCTTGCTTGAAATATGACGCGACCAAAGCGATCACCCTAATATTTAACATGATACCTCATTTATCGAGGTAGATAAATGGCTCGTGACAAAAAATTAAGTTATGGAAATAATAATACTTTTGCCCTTTAAGGGTCGAGTTTCGAAGAATTCCTTTCTTAATATATGATGTAACGAAAGCGGGGACCTTAATCTTTAAAATGATACCTCAGTTATCTTATTCGGTAAAATATCAAGAAGATAAATGGCTCGTGACACAAAAATACGTTGTAAAAATATTGATACTTTTGCTCTTTAACGGTCGAAATTCAAAATTTCCTTTCTTACCACATAATTTCATCAAAGCGGAGATCTTAATCTTTAAAATAGAATATAAAAAATCATATTTTGGAAATATTAACATTTTTGCCATTTAGGTGTCGAAATTTGAAAAATTACTTTCTTAAAATATGATGTGATCAAAGCGGATACCTTAATCTTTAGAATTATATCTCATTTATCGATTTAGGTTTGGTATGAAAGGGGATAATGATTTGGGACAAAAAAAACACCTTATAGAAATAATATATATGATATTTACACATAAAGTATTCCAGTCTCAGTAACAAGTTAATGGCCAGGACCGAGATCATCAGACCCTCCGTGACGACTCAATAATTGATAACCAAGGAAACTTCGAACGGTGATCTCTTCAGAACTCTCCTGGCACAAGCCAGGAATCTGTCACTGACATCCTCATCGCCAGAAACAGCATGGTCGAAGCTTTCCCAAAAATGGGTATCTTGGAATGTTACCATTGACGGGATAACCCACGTAACAAAGGATTATGATACTGTTTAGAATACCCCATAGGGCGTACTACTTTTCTTCTATCCCTGAAAGACATTCGTGCTGCAATGATTCCGAAAGTATATTTTATCATATCGAAAATGATTATTGTTAGTATACAGCAGCATAGAATGTCATTGATATTGGTACGGTCTTTACGTCTTATTGGGAACGGCTTTTGGTGACAGTTGAAGTGTTTTTTTGATACAAAGAAGCTTGGTCGTCATTGACTTTCGATTTTACGGCAAGAAACAAAAATGAAACAGACACTATTCTACAAGAAGGAACCATCTGGGCATCCATTAAGAACGATTTGGGAAACAATGTAAAATCTAAATTTCGTTGAACGAACCAGCAATAAAATCGAATCAAATCAACTACTGTGCCCTCCAGTTCCTGCTGCTCTACATGTTCTCATCAATAAAGAGATTCTTCCTGTGTATGTATTCTACATGTATATGCAGCACATAGATGTCTGTTAAAACATTCTATTTGTAACTACTGAACCCTGTAGTGGAGCGATAAAAATTTGGGTGTGTTATTCACGAGGAGTGTATTGCTTACCCAGTTAGGGTATTCAGATTTCGATTTTCCTCTATATCCCAAAATCACTCTCGGAAAAAATCGTGTTAGTTCGATCAATATAGAGTGGCCGTATTCCATCCCCCAGCACCGACTCTAATGACATTGACGTGAACGACTGCAAGGCTCTTTCTTTAAAATAATAATAATCGCGTCAGTTGGACGGAGCAAACGAAGCGTTGACCACTGCACCCAGCTCATCCATTTTCGGAAACAAGCAATTCTTCACAGCGCCCCACATTCATTCAATATTTCAGTAATATTTCAAGAGGTGTGCGGAGAAAGTAGGTCGCATTAAATTAATGCTGCGGCGACACCGTATCTTGTCACTGATCGCAGTCTACGGTTTTTGATAACTTTTACGTTACAACAAATCTTAGATAGTGAATATGTCAATATTAACAAATTACTCATATGTCGGAAAGCAGAATTATAGAATCGGTTGGGGTTACGCATGTTATAAAACAAAGGAACATAAAATAATGTCAAAATTGGTTTTGAAATGACAAGCAGTAATACAAGAAAAGCCCTGGACGATCTCAAGCGACGTGAAAAAGTACACTTATCACCAAGCGCGGAGAAAAGCATGAAATTAAAGAAAAAAATATATAGTTATAATCAGCTGGTATACCTCCGACACCGCATACGATCACGTTCTTCTACAATCTGGTGAATTCTGTAAATATCCGTATTTCTCGCGTGTGTTTAGCGGTATGCCACAGTTTGCTTGCTTGCTCGTAGACAACACGACTGACTGTGAAAAGCCGCTTAAATATAAAAATATTATCCCAGAGAATTTTAGAATTATTGTTATTCACCCAAGGTATTTTTTTTTTTTTAAATATGGTATTAAAATGAAAGGTGATAAAAATACCGAGCTTGAGTGATCCAACAAGATTAGTTTAGGATGGCCCTGACACGACTCAAATGCCACTGCTTTCGTTTCATACAATTTAAGAATACTCAGGAGTATGAACTGGTATACGTCATCGATATTAACAGGTAACTATCGCGTCAAATTGGAACCACAAAAAACTGAACAAAAGGCACGATGCAGCAGCATGTGGTATACTAATTTCAACGAATCCTAAACTTATTATTGAGGAAAAATTGTTGTAAGCAGTCAGAAAAAACTATAGCACATCAGATCAGTGTTCCGTAGAAGCGCTGAGTTTCACGTCGGCTCCCCAGATGGATGACAGTGCATATCTGCGCTGTTAATTATGATTCATACTTCTTGTTACGTACTAACTGATATCTTACAACAGAGAGTGATTTAATCTTATCACATTATGAAGTTGACTTATCTCACCAGACGAAATGCGTTTGACAATCCTGCATGTATTCAGTAGCGCGCTGAGTGGAAGCCATACCTTAGGACGATTCTTGAAGACCCTGATTTCTGCTATTGAAAACGACTTACAAATTTCTATTTCGAACGTATTCAGTAAGTATAAAAATTACATTATTTTCATTATTTTGCTGTCAAATTGCAGCTATTATTCCTATAGCTATACTATTTAGGTTATTGCTTATTTGACATTTCTGTTCTTCATGGCGTGAAGAGGATGCAGCGTGTAAAGGCTTATGTGTAAAATATTCATTAATATAACAGAAATTGTTTATAAAGAATAGATTTTTGATTTTATGATCATGAGGGAAATTCCATTAAGCCAATTTAAATAATGAACAGTGACTTCTCCTTCTGCATGCGAACTGATCGAATCGCGATTTAAATTTACATATGTTTACTCTATGTCAGCGAAAAGAACACGGTTCTTCCGTACTTCCACTTGTATGTCCATATGTCGTTTGTGGTTAAATTCTACCTATTTAACTTTACAAAGCCATTACCATAGCGCTATGCCAAGCAAAGACAATATTCCCCAGGATAATATGTTTGCTACCTGATGCAGTTATTGCAGTTCTTCTAATAAAACAATGAAATTTCAACGTCATTCTTCTATCGTCGGAGGGCTATTTTACCCCTAAAACTGTTTTTCCACACATAAAGGAATTGATTTAAGTTTATGTTTTAATGCATTTTAGCAAATGATATGTCTGTGGTAAATCTGCTTGTGGCTACAGTTACGCTTAAGTTTCGATGTTTAGAAGAAGCAGAACACGCACAGGTGTTTTATTTGCAGCGAAGATCAACAAACATATTTTTCCGATTTTGCAGTTGGTATTCATAAGTGTTCAGGCAGCAATTTTTAAAAATTGAGAAAGGTTGCTCAACCCCTATAAATGAGTATTCAGATTAGTGAAATTGATCATTTGGTTCACTGTGATAAGCATTCCGCAATTTATTGAAAGAACTTTTTTTTATATGCACGATAAACGTTTCTCTTGCTACCACTAATTAGATTATGTTACTTCACACCCTATAAAGGTTTTCCGCTGATAAACGAATTGTTGCAGAATCTACTATAACATATTTAAAAAAAACATTGAATTTGGCAGGAGAAAAATAACAATCTTTAACAATAGTGCCATGAATAGAATTTTGGTTTATTTATCAAAAATATCGATTCTTGTAACAAATGCTAAATCCATAAACTTCATTTGGATTGAGGGGTGACATTTGTCGTAATCTACAATTTTTAGACTGGAATTTTTAAAGCAACGTTGCTGCTCCAACATCTGAAAATTGAATACCACGCAGATAAAATTACAATTTTTCGTTCCTCATTTTCAAATTTGTTTTAAAAAAAATCTGTATGAAACAACGAAATCTTCGGATCGCACTCCCAACTTTGGGAGGGGGAGGGGATTATTTCATCCCTAACTATATTTTTTTTTCTCTTACAAAAAATATTGCAACTGTAACATTTAGCAAAATTACACAAGTCGGTTTGAGATGCGCCACTCGAACCGTGCCATCTCATCAGTTGGAATTGTGATTCATCTGACCATACAACTTCTTTTACTCATTTACGGTCAACCGATATGTTCACGATCCCACAAGAGGCGCTGCAGCCGTCGGCACTTTGTTAGCAGTAGCACTCGCGTCAGTCTTTTGCTGCCATATCCCATTAACACCAAATTTCACTGCACTGTCTGCGCAAAGACAGCCATTGTACGTCCCACATTGGGTGTTGCTCATCTTTGACACAGTGCTGCCTGTTTTGACGCAGACGTTGCTGGTCTCCTTCATTAAACAGACATGGTCGGCCACTGCGTTCTCCATGGCGGGAGCCAATGCCGGAAATTCTATATATCTGACACACTCTTGACTAGTGTTGCCCAAAATCGGTCTTGGTCTTGCAGTCTTGGTATTGGTCTTGCATTTTTGCAAGACCAAGACCGCCTAATTTTAGCAAGACTAAGACCAAGACTGACTGTGCAAGATTTAAGCAAGAACAAGACCAAGCCTGCGAGACTCTTGCGTCTTGCAGTTAGGACCTTTTTTTTATATACTTTCTATACAAAATAAGTTTTTGGGATTAGAATGGACACGAATACATTATGCTGATCTGTTCTGTGTGGTTTTAAAACACAAAGTGCTTAAATATGCCGTCACCCATTTAATAAATATTGTAGACACTTTTAATACACTTCAAACGTGAAAAAATTGTCTGTAATAGTAATCGAATAATATAAAAAGCGTGCAATAAGATTTATGTACTGTTTAGGAGCCCGAATATAATAATATATGAGAGAACTGTTTAAATAAATAAATTGATATATTGACTGTTGCATCAAAATATATTTTTGCAAATATTCATTTACATGTAAAGAATGTATAGTATTTGCACAATTTTAACTCGAGGAGTAAACTCCAGAGTCAGTGGACCAGACAGGCTTAATTTAAATTATATACTTAGAAACAACTACTTTATTTTGGTAAATTACTGTATTAATTAAGTAGGCATATACTTAATTTAAAATGACTACTATGAAGACGAAACTGAGGAAGATGAAGAATATACGCCAAATATTGCTGACTCACGTACAGCTATAACAAAATTACGCAGTATTTGCAGTAAAATAAAAAGAAGTGAAATACTGAAGAGGAAGTTTCAGTCTGCTTGTGAAGCAGCTGGCGTTCCATCAAATCTGAATCCCATATTAGACTGTCCAACGAGATGGAATTCCACACATGATATGATTGGATTTGTTTTAACAGTGAGAACTGGCATAAACATATTGTGCACTTCTGTCACCGAATTGAATGATTTTTAAATCACAGATAGTGAATGGCAAATACTATAAAAAATACATAAGTTTCTAATAAACTTTAAACTTCTATCAACGAAACTTGACGGAGAAAAATATGTTACATTACCGCTAGTCATTGTATCATTCAATCTCTTGCTCGATAAAATTGAATCCATGGTAAAACAACTAGATGAGAAACCAAATCGATCCGAAGTGGATGAAAGGCTCATTATGGGTTTCCAAGCAGCTAGAGACAAAATGCTTAAACATTATAAGAAAAGCAACTGGATTTATTGTACCTCTTTGATTTTAGACCCAAGGCATAAGGCTCAGACTTTTGACATGACATTTTGGGGCAAGCAAATTAAAACAGAAAGCCTGCACAAATTTAATGAACTTTATGAAGAATATAAAAGTCTACACTTAGTGAATAAATCTCTAGAATCACCAAGAGATGAAAAGAAAGTATGTGAATATGATGAAGATGAAGACGTAATCGACTTTGATAAACTGTATGCATGTCCCTCGACGTCATCTGGATCTGGATCTTGTCTTCAAGGGTTAGTTATTGAAGAGTTGGAGGAGTACCTATGTAAACCCAGAGCCGCCAGCTCAGAAGACATTTTAGAGTGGTGGAGGACGCATGAGACAGAGTATCCGGTTTTATCGAAGATGGCCCGTGATTTTCTTTCAATACCTGCAACTTCAGTACCTGCTGAGAGATTATTTTCTAAAGCATCATTAGTAATTAGAAAACATAGAAATAGGTTAAGCGATGAGTCAGCCAGATGGTTACTTTGTATTAATTCTTGGTCAAAAGAATTAATGTAAAGTAACAGTAATGTCAGCTATTGTGTACTGTTCTGTAATTTCATTTGTGTTGTATTTTTATTGAAATAAATGGTAAATTCAGTAAATTGTATAATTATTTTATTCCATTTCATATAAGGTGAGGGTCTATCAATCTCTTTCTAGACAGATAATGTTCTTTAAAATACAGCCAAGTTAATGTCATTAATTTGTTTTCTATATGTTTAAACCATGTTTTAGTACATTGAAGATTATTAAATGTAAACGTTTATTAAGAAACAGACTGACTCCCGCGGGACACAGTTGATAGCTCAGTTGGTTAGTTAGAGCATCGCCACTGATCGCTTAGGTCGTGGGTTCAAACCCCAACCGGTGTCAGTTGATTTTTTTAATTTCTCATGAAATGTTTAGACATTTATTAATTTGGTTGGTCTTTACCATGGCTAAGTTAATTCCAGCTCAAAATGTACCTATTCTGTTGCGTTGTCCTAATATCTAAAGTAAAGTTTAATAAATAGCGACAGGCTAATAGGTAATTGCAAGACTTGCGAGACTCTTGCTGCAAGACCAAGACCAAGACCAAGACTGGGAGTGCAATACCAAGACCAAGACCAAGACCAGGTGTATTGATGCAAGACCAAGACCAAGACTGACCAAGTCTCGTCTTGTTCTTGCATTTGGGGCAACACTACTCTTGACGCTGTGGATGGAGGGATATTGAATACACGAATAATTTCTGAAATGGCAAGCGCCATGAGTGTAGCGGCAACGAGCATTCCGCGTTCAAAGTCTCTTAATCCGGGTCGTGAGACCATAATCACGCATGAAAACTGTTCACACGACTCACGAGAATAAAAATGAAATCCCCGACTCTGCACAGCACGTTTATACGTTTCTTTCTCAGTATTACCGTTATCTGGATATTTACATCTCCCTACTCCATAACTTTTGGCTCTTCAGCATATGTTTACATATACGTACTTTGTTTTAGGACCCTGCCATGATCATTCGCTGGTCGTTGTTGCTGCTGTCACTCTTGCTGACGGCTAACCAGACGTGGTCAGCCAACATCCTGGCCGTCATCCCCACTCCGTCCATCAGCCACCAGCTGCCGTTCCAGCAGGTGGCCAGGGCACTCGCTGCTAGGGGACACCACATAACGTACATCACGCCTAACCCAATGGAGGTAAACGCAAAGCAATTCAATTTTCTGTCATACTTACTGACAAGTCACTTGCAGAAACACGTGATATGATATACGCCAATGATTCAGCAGTTAAAGGTGCTCGGTAACGAGGGCGATAACGCTGGGGTATAGAATTCGTAGCACATGTGTTCAAAAACCCACCCGGTCATTGCGATTTTTTGTTTTTAAGTATACGGTTTCAGCTAAGTTTTAGATCAAGGTCTTGATAAAAAATGTATAAATATTTTACCAACAAGTTTGTGTGGCAAAAAAAACAAGCGTTAGAGAGAATAAGACAGACATTATACATACTAAAAAAATTTGTATGTGTGTATTGAGATCAAATTAATTAAAATATTTCATCTTGAAATTTAGTGAAGTAGATATTACAAATTCTAAACAACCATAACTCAGAGCTATGGACTCTTGAGAGACACACAAAAACACTATAAATTGTAAATAGAAGTCACAGCAGGTTCTATACCTTTATAGGGAGATGTGAGCCATAAATGAGTACATGGAAAATTAGCTCCTTGGTGTAAAATGTACTGTCATGATACCTGCAAATAAGTTTCTTTTTCTTTCCTTTTTTTATTGATCTTATCACATCTGGTTATTGGTTTGGACCCTTCTGACAGCTATAACACTGTTTGTTCACAGATAACATTTTTATTTTAGGACGCTCCGGAGAATATTACACAAATCGATGTTTCATTCAGCTACGAGATAGCGAAAGATCTGGCAAAAATGATGGACAAATCAAAATATTCTAAGCTTCAAGGTAACGCCAACGTTGTGGCAATGTTAATGGAGGTTACTGACAAACAACTAGGATCGTCTCAGGTCCAGGAACTCATACAGTGAGTATCATACGCTATACATCATCTTATATCATTAAACGAGCAATTTTTTTTACATATATATATATATATATATATATATATATATATATATATATATATATATATATATTGTAATACTGGGAAGTTTTGTGGGTCTTATTTTAATTATTATATTTATAACCCATTTGTAAATCTAAACGTGTCATAAATCGACAGCTTATTTTAACACCAAAACGACAAAACGGTCGGAAGGAGTATTTATTTTAAAAATGAAAAAAAAAATCTTAACAAAAACAACAACCCATCTTACAAAAATGGCCTTTATGCTACGAAATTGATTACACTCTGATAACATCGAAAACATCATATTTTAAAACGAACATTACAATTCAGTAGAATTGATATCCAATTGTCTTTATAAAAATGATACCACGAAACAAAAATATGAAATCTGTGGGGCTCGCGTTAGTATATAGGTCTAATGATCACCATTAAGGTCCTCAATTCAATCTTCTGTATAAACAATGCAATCCTATCTCAAGCACAAAACATATGCAGGCTAATAATTTTCTTCAGCTTCTTATTTATTGTCCGGTAGTGAAACTCTTATCGGCGGGAGCTATCCTCTCACGCGCCATTTGGGTAGTCTCTTCCAGAGAAACACTCATGCGTAAACACTAAACACTCGTCGTTAAAGATCGTGGAAATGTTACTATCGTAAAATAGTGTGCAGGCCTCGAAGTCGCTGCCTCATAAATCGTCCTTACTGACACTGCACAGTGTGAAAAACCATTGCTTCAGAGTTTAAAGTGAAAGTAATTCTGATATAAACTCTTTAAACTTAAAGTCTGATCTCTTATTAAGCTGCCAGCGTGGTACTCGTACCCGCTGAAAAACCAAGTCCCTGATTTCTGACGCCACAGCTCCGATGTCGATAACTCCCTTTCCAGTCTTCTCTTCTATCGTCCAATCGCCATCCGGATACACTTCGTATGTAGACAAAATTTTATAAACAAAATATCAACAAATTCTTAGCAAATTGTTTATGGGGTGAATCATTTTCTCTCTCCAGACGCTCACGGAATTGGCAGGGCACCTTTATTGTGATAGGCGCTAAGGCATCGTGTTATGTCGTCGAAAATCGTTGATGTTCGTAAATACTGCGGCTAGGTGTCTGCCACAAATCACACAGATTGTTATGTTAAACCGCGCGTGCTTTTCAGATGGAAACACTAAAAGGATTGGAGACGCTGACCACCCGGCTTGTGAGACATTCATTCACGGCCCCTTTGTACGTTGAGAAAAAGAGACAGGTCCCTCTCTATTGTAAAGGCAGGCTCCTGTAACTGTATTTCTGAGGAGCAGTGACTAAGAATTGCTCCGTTATTCTTCAAGGCGAACATATGCTTTCCCACACACGATACATATTCTCCAACATATCCCGTAGTGGCCGATATTGTAGTGCGCGTCACGAATGAAGGCGGCCCATTTCGTCACAGCACCGTCACTGTCTTTTCTTTGTAGGCAGGGGAATGGTGGAGTATGTTGTCCAAAGACATTGCCTCCAGCAGTAATTGGATGGTTCAAGACTTCTCTGTTGGTTTATCTTCTCAGTGGTGTCTGGTTATTGGCGTAATTTTTTATGACTTACGTCAGTAACATGGCTTTTTGATGATGTAGCTGCAGTATGAAGCTTAAGCTTATGCTATTTGGTGTTCGTGCTGCCCGCCTTCTGTTGATGATGGTGGGTAGCGGATTGCTTCGCCGTCGCTAGAAGTTCTGGACCGGACGCTGCAGGTCGTCGACTTTTGCGGTTGCCGCTGTTGAGTTGTCTTGCATAGGTCGTCTTCTGTGTCCGCAATTTCTTGCTTCTGTGGCTGCTGTACGACTGGGTGGCTGGTTTCAAGGGGACGGATACAATTTCTCTGCTGAGGACTGCTGATGACAGTTACATGACGACGAGTGGTCTCCACTGGCAAGGACCTGGAGGCTTGTGTGCTTATAGTGGTTCCGCGGCGCTGCTGTGAATGCTTCTAACGTTGCAGCTTCCATGATTTACAACCTCTGTACGAAGCTGTGTGGCGAGACCCACAGTTGCAGCAAGTGGGGTCATCGCGGGGTTTTTTTTGCAGGCGGCGAGTTAGTGACCGCCTCCACAGCGAACACACTTGTCAGGGTCAGTGCATTGGCTGGAGTGGTGCCAGAAGTTCTGGCACTTCAAGCACTGGACCAGTTTATGTGAGGGTGACTTCGCTGCGGTCGGTGGCTTGTCTGCTGTCCTCTGCATGGTAGCATCTGACTTCTTCTTCACGAGACCGGGCATCATGATGCATTTGACATGGAGTTTTGCTGCAGGATCTGGATGGCTGCCGCGAAGTTGTCGAGGCAGGACGGAAGGTTCGTTATACCCTGACGGTCTGGTCAGCTGAACATGGGCAACTTCATGATACGCTGCAGCAGAGCCAGTAAGTCTCAGTAGTTCCCTGCATAGTTGACGGTGATAGGTTGTACTGGGCCTTCCCTTGAGGCAGGGGAGTTTGCTGGCGGTGACTCAGGCAAGAACGAATGGGGATTCTGCGGAGATGTTTCGCCTTTTTGTGTGCACGATGGAGTTTCCCTTATCAGCGTCGTCTTGTAGTTATGGCCGGTCACTGGATCGAAGCCCAGGGTCTGGAATCTTCTTTTGAAATGATCGACTTATTCCTCCCAGTCGAAGTCAGTTAGCCATGCCGCGACTCCCACAGGGGGGTACTTCTTGGTGAGATGGTGGTGTTCGCGGCTAGTCAGGGCCTGCTCGAAGGTAGCGGCGTCGCGGTTGGTGTATCCCAGCTAAACTGAAGGTCATCTATTTGGACTGTGATGATAAATTTCCACTGTTTGGGATTTCCTCGATCGTCTTCTCCACACTTTCAAAGACCAATCTTCTAGTCTGACGCCTTCCACGACTCGTTCAGTAGCTGCAGAAGGAAGGTGGGAGACCTCCCCCCAGATGCCAACTTCCCATGGGAAGGCGCCAGCTGCTATGCTCTTCCTCTTCAATTTCACCTTCTTGGTCGTTAACATTAAGATTTCTGTTTAACATAATAATAGCATTTCTCTTTAAAAGCAATTTATGAGGTGATAAACCAGACTATTTTGGAAATGGCTCTAGCGATTTGTATGAAATTCCATATGCAGATGACATTTTGATTTTAAAGTTTGCAACATGATTTTACAAAACAAAACAAACAAAAAACGAAAAAAATAAAGATCAATTCTTGTATCTGGTATCTCGAAAATGACTCTAACCTCATCTGGTAGACGTTTCAGGTACCAGTAAGCCTACTGATGTCAGTTAAGCTTCTCTTTAAATAGAGCAAGGAGCTGTGCACTTCAAAATGCATACGAAACCTTCCAGAAAAACTATAATTGAATCAAACTTTACTCAAAATCTTGCATATTGACCGTAAACCGAAAGATGCCGACTGCAGGTCGGTCACCCAGGTACATCTCTTAAACTGACAAATATTTGTAGCAATTTTAATTTCGAAATAAAAAGGTCTTATGAAATTATCACGGCACTTGACATTTTTAAACGTTTACTTCGCAGCTAATCAGACCTTCTGTTTTACAAGCACTAAACTTCAAAACCGTAAAACTCAATTCAGTGTTCCCTATATGAAAGTAAACGTAGATGGATGGATTTTTTTTTGGGGGGGGGGAGGCCATGTGTACGGATCCACCAGAGAATTTTCTTGATTTTTGGAAACAAGCTGCTTCAGAGTTTTCACTAAATACTGTCTTCTTAACAACGGAATACTTAGAAAAGTTTCTGCAAGTACAAACACATGTTCACACAAACTGCCATAAAAAGCAGGTGAAAGCAACTGTATGTAGCACCGAGAACAGAATCTTTGTAAAGAGACCAAAGCGTCCTTACTACAGACTCATAAAACAAATTTAATATATAAGCAAGAGCTGAGAAGTTAAGCCAGGAAAATAAAAAAGATGTACTTAATGTAAACAGTAATTAAATAATGAATGGCATAAACCAACTGAAGCAATTCCCAAATAAAAATATATGTTTACTTCTATAACATTTTTTGGATTCAAATATCTTTCAGAAAATGAGGGCTGATTTGAGGAACTTACGTCTCAGTATAAAACCATGGCGTGATAAGGTCAAATTGTTCCAAAACTAGAATCTCTAAATATTAAATCAGTGTGGCCAGATAAACATTCTCTTCCACTGGAGCTTCAGTTAAAAATTGTATGCAAGAAACAATTATCATATTGTATAAAAAGCCATTCGATCCTCATAAAGATGTTTGTTTTCAAATTGTTTCAGATCCGATCAGAAGTTTGATCTCTTCATTTTCGAATCACTACTTTATCCAGCATACTTTGGACTCCATCACAAAGTGGGTTCACCACCACTTATTGGATTTCTATCTTTAGGAATGGCACCAGCTACTTACCTCTCTATAGGAAACCCTTATGACCCATCTTATATGCCACCTATGTTCTACGGTTACACGGACCACATGTCTTTCTGGCAGAGATTACACAACACGTTGTTTACAATAATGCAAATCGTATCGAATGGCCCTATCATACAACAAGAACAAATGCTTAGAAAGTACTTCGGCGACGAACCTCCCTCCGTCTTCGAAACGATGTACAACTTCAGCCTCTATATCCATTCCAACCACTTCAGTTCAAGTTATCCCGCTCCGCAACTTCCAAACGTGGTGGGAGTCACTGGGCTGCACGTTAAGAAGGAACGCAAACCCTTACCAAAGGTATTATTGAATTTTAACTGCTCCTTCATAGTGATATAGCAATACGAATCGTTTCATATCTAGTTGTCTCTGATGCAGGATATCCAGCGATTCCTTGACGGCGCTAAGGATGGAGCTGTGTATTTCAGTCTTGGTTCCAACGTCAGGAGCAAGGAGCTCCCGCCAGAAACGATACAGTCATTCCTGGAGGCGTTCTCTGAGCTGCCTCAGCGAGTGCTGTGGAAGTGGGAGGCGGACAGCCTGCCCGGACAACCAGACAACGTCATGGTGTCCAAGTGGCTGCCACAGCAGGACGTGCTAGGTGACACCATTCTACAATGCTATCCAAATTATCAGCACCGATTGACGAAGCAATTATTATTTTTATTTAAAATATATTCTTTCCGTCTCAGAGCGCTTTTAATTCCACTGTAAACCATGGTAGCATCGGAGTGATGTTCACTGCATTTCTGAATCATTTTTTTTTTTTAAATTCCTTTCAGCTGCCAAGTAGTCTTCACGTCTTGCTTTCGCAGCGTATGGATTCAAAACATATTTCAAGCAAAATATCCAATGCATGGCCAATTTTTACAGTATAAGATCAATGGTTCTGTAAAAAATAGTTACATTATAATTGAATATTTTCATCACTTTTCTAAATATTTAACATTGTTAGGATCATACACTTTCGATTAGTAATTTTCCTTGGCAGTTATAATATCTCCGTTCCTAATAATGGGCCCAATCAGATATAAAAAATAGTTTTATAATCGGTTTGGGATACATTGACGCAAATTAGTGTACTCACATCCTACAGTTTGTAGGAATGCTTTTGTTTTTGTAATTGTGTTCTTGCTCGTTATCACGACGGTTTACCATAAAATTTATGCACCCATAGCATAATTTTTAAGTTGTTATTGGACGTATGTGTTAAATAATGTGCTGGTTGCATTTTTTATTTACCCAAATTTACCGTTATCAAATATTATTATACTAGCCCCAAAGCCCGTCAAAAATGACTGGTTTAACTGAGTATTATGGTAATATACTTCTCTGCAGTTACTTAACTAAATAGAATTGTTATAAAATAAAGATCATTGTAATCTATCTTCCCTTGTGCTGTAGCAAAAAGTATCAGTTGTCAACTTGGTTCAGGTTGCATTTCAGCCTAACCACAATATCCGCTAATATTGAAGCTAGAAAATCAAAGATTCAATCACACGCGAATTAATACATTCCGTGTATCGCATGTCACTGTCATCATGCGCCGCGATATAAACCTGATCCCACATCTTCACAGATTGTTACACTTTTCATTCTTACTACCTATGTTGAAGATCGATAGTTTTTTTTTTTTTTTTTTTTTTTTTTTTTTACCGCTGACACAGCTTACATCGGCTGAAATAATAACCACAGTGAAAATGAAGGATGCTAAAAATAAATTTAAACAACTCACGCAATGTCACGTAATATTTAATTGTGGTTTAGGCCACATATATCGCGATCAATTTGGAACTTCTTTCATTCAAGCCATGTAATGATTTCAGTAAAAAAAAAAACTGATAATTAATATGCCAATTTAAAAGAAATACATACTTCACTTTCAGTGCTCTGACAATTTATTTCTTAGCAATTGCTTAACTCATCAAACGGTTATAAAATGAAATTCCAATGTAATTCCTCGTGCCTTACGCTGTAGCAAAAGGTTTCCGTTTCCATCTGGGTCCAGGTTGCATTTCAACCTAACCACATACTACGCTAAACTTGCCGCCAGAAAAACAATACTTCAATCTAATGCATATTAATACATGTACTATATCGCATTTTAGTGCCAATAATGCATAGCGATATAAATTTGGTCTAAATTCTTCAAGGGTTCTTACACCTTTCTCTTTTGTTATCCGTGATTCAGACCGATAATACAACGTTTCATTGGATGACAGTGACACAGTTACATGTTGCTGAAATAATAGTCTCAGTAATATTATTGCTCAGTGAAAGCAAAGGAAATTAAAATACATTTTATAAACTTACATTATGCTACGTAATATTTGTTTTAATTGTTGCGTAGGCAGCACATATTGCGATCAATGTGCAAGTATTACCGTTCAAACGATTTAATAATTTGAATAATAGTACATAGTTTATATTATTTTGGAAAAAAACTAAATTATTCATGCCCTCTGCTGAAACGTCAAATGCCAGTTGTAATTCTGACCCATGCTAAGTAACAATCTAATCAAAACTTTCACTAACATTAATGCTCGAAAATTAAAGCTTTTATCTTACATATCTATGGACAAAGAATTTAAGGAATACTTCTATATTTCAAAACAATAATAGGTAAATACCATCATCTAATGATTGATAAGTCGATTTAAACGCAATATATTCTTTTATTTCAGCGTTCTGTCAGTTAATTTATTCACGGATGCTTAGAAATGTTATTAAATAACGTGCATAACCTAGAAAAATGGCGTAAAGGGTCACGTCATAGTACAACGTCATAGAGTGACCTAATGGCGTGACAGATGACGTCATAGATGACAAAAAGTTGCTTATTATAATGATAGAAGATAACTGACAGAAACGGCCTTGTTCTAACACACCATAGACTCATCATAAGAGTAGCATACTGATTTGTATAATGATCCTTATAGTAACATTCCTTTTCAAAGCCGGATACGCTTTATTTTTCAGCACATGCTAACATTCGCGCTTTTATCACACAAGGAGGACTTCAGAGCTTTAACGAGGCGTCTTACTTCGGTGTCCCTTTTGTCGTAATCCCATTTATTGGTGATCAGGAATTCAACGCAGCGAAAATGGAAGCATCTGGTATAGGTGTGTGGATAGAGCCAGCTGACGTCAACAAAGAGACTGTTCTGAATGGCGTTCGAACAGTGCTGGAAAATCCAAGGTATGAACCTCATTTTCTGTAGTGAAAAACATCATCCATACCAAAATTACTTTTATTTCTCTGCTTGAATTTATGTGCTTTTATGGTAAATGCTTTGCTGTTCTCTGTATGCAGAGACTTAAAGGTCTTAATTGTAGTGGGTGCTTGGGGGAAGGGGATGCGACTTCTATTTTTAGAATATAGAGATTAATTTCCATCTCGATAATCTGGAATAGCAAGAATCTAGTATGCTGTGTAATTACAGGTGAATAAAATGTTATGTATTATTAGGTCCTATGGCATTTACATTGCTGGGTATATTTCAATTTATTTCTAACACAAGACAATGCAATTGCAAGCAAGCAATACCCAGACCTTACAATTTGCCGGATCAGTGCAAACAATAACTGGATTCTAAGTATCTCAAAAGTTCACAAAGTAAATATGGAACATCGTGGCGTCACAGGCCAACAAAAAGATGTTATACATATCATAAAATTCCAAGGGGTGCCAATTAAAGAAAAAGAACATTATCTGAGTCATGTTACAACAAACAAGAAGCCTTTAGAGTTCAATGTTCGGTAAAATGAAATGCCAGCTAGCTCAGGGACACTCCCACAATTTAAGCTGAGATTCTATTCCCAGGTAGCGTTTACGGGTATTTAACACCTCGTTAAAAACCTTGAAACTTTGACCTGGCGTCAGAACACGTTACCGATGTCCGCCACTCCGCGGCGAATTGCGACACAACGTGTCGCCGCGAGATAACGATCTCACGGACCACTGCAGGTGCCTCCGTGATGATTACCCACGCCACTGGGAGCCAAGAAGTCGAAGTGCGTCGGGCCACGTCCGGCCATAAAGTGTCCGTTGTAGCGTCCTTCCCGCCACCTCGAAGAAGCAGGCTCCTCCTCTTTCAGTACAGCACCCGCATTACATGAAAAAGAAGCTCTGGCTTAATACTTGTCGACCACGTAGTTATATACCATTGGTGGAACAGCGTACGCCAAAATCACGTGATTTGGAAAGCGCCATCAATTTGCCTTTTGGTTTCGGGCAAAGCTGAGGAGAAATGACCTTCCACCCTCTAGCATCTTGGCTGAGGGTACATTGTCCCCGTCTCGCCTAACGGGACACGTCTCCCTCCCCGGGCACCGCTTATTGGGTTCGCCGCGACATAGTGTCACCAGCGAAAAGCTTTGTCCAGCTATACGAATGTTCAAAACTTTCCACTGACAGCCAGCATTTTCACCATTTCATATTCAATTTGCTGTTTTATAATAGCAATCTTGTATTAACTAAAATTGTATAATAATTTGGCAGCCCGTGCTTATCATGAATGAATTACCTTATGATTTGAATAAACCTAATACAATTGGCATTGAATGAATCGTTATAATTAATAATCTGAATATGGCAACAACAAAAATAATCTGAATATCGTAAGTCGCAGACTCTATATTCATGGAGGATGACATGAGAATGTAATACTACAAAATCAGCAGTTCAGCCAGCTACAATCAAAAAAGTAACAAACACTGTTCAGACAGTCCTCAAGCTGATCGCACAAATTTATCGTTGCCCGTTCAAACGCCCCTTAAACTCAACTGAGTGAACCCACGGGGTTAAATATCGATCGCGTTTATATTTCATCAGATGGGTAAAGTGGTCATGACCTTTCAACCATTTTTATGTGGTGGATTTATTATATAGTGGGTTAAACACATCCCGTGAAAAATTTCTTTGTTTGTCACTTCCAAGTCCTTCCCAATTCAACAGAAATATTTTAAATAGGGAATCCTTACAACAAAATAAAGGTATGTTTTGTATATCAGCCAGATCATAAGAGACTGTCATAAATTATTTTAATCATCAAAACTGTAACTATTCCAGACCTGTTACAATAGCCAAAACATTTTCAGGGCTTACACCTAGTTTCTTAATAATAACACAGCGTTACAGTTATTTCATCTCTCTTTTTCACCTTAAAATCACCTGCAATTGTATGAGGTATTCCAGGTTCAACAAATTTATTTTTTAAATTTTATATTACTCAGCAACATTCAGAAGAACACAATTTCTTTTAGATTTTTCTTATGAAATATGATTGATATATTTTATTATAATAACAATTTACTATTTATCAAGAGTGTAATATTAATCCCAACTTTCCTGTTTCACTTAAGGATATGGGGATCATTCTCCGTGTATTACTGCAAAGTAGAAAGTGATGATTCTCATTCGTTGTTGCCAACTGTGATACTAAAACTAGTTAGAAATGTCATCAGTGAGGTTAAAATAATCTGTCAATTATCTGCATTATATCAAATGCAACAATTAATGAAGAAGATGATAATTCGAAACGTGGAATAAAATTATCCTTAGTAAATATAATTAAATACCTGTCGAAAGATTCAAACTTACTTATTTCTTAAGAAATCCGACTGAAAAAAAAATGACTGAAAAACGCAAATATGTTTCGATTATTTCTTACAGAATGAAACCAAACTTTGAAACATGAACATTGAAAGTCATGTCCACCTTGAGATTCAACACCCGTTTAAAGTTTCAGAAGAAATATAATGCATCACAATGTCGTAACACATATAAAGAAAAATATTATTGCGAGATGACTGTCATCCATATTCCATTACATATCTAACTACTAACTACAAGCCATTTACATTGCACTGCAGAAATGTTATTTGCTATTTTTTTTTTTTTTTTGTTAAATTTATTTAATAAGGCGTATTTAGATACGTTACTGTATTCCTCTTTTCCCACGAATATCCTCTCTTCTTAGAATTGGATGTAGTGAATGAAAAAACAATCATCAAGTACGTGTTTCGTTACGGTCATCAGTTGATAATTTGACGCATAAAATCGCATTGCAAAGTAATTCGGTTAGATAAGAGCGGAGAATCAACATGTAAAATATTAAGAAGATTACTTTGCAACGATTTTCATATTGACGCTCTAATAACACAGTTATCCTTTTGCAGCTACCGCGAGAACATGCGCCGCTTCTCTGCGGTGTACCGCGAGCACCAGGAGGAGTCTCTGGACAAAGCCGTCTGGTGGATCGAGTACGTGATACGGCACAACGGAGCCCGGCACCTGCGCAGCGCGGCGCTAGACCTGCGCTGGTGGCAGCTGCTGCTGTTAGACGTGGTCGCCTTCCTGCTCGCAGTGGTGGTCGCTGTGGGCCTAGTTCTATACTTCATCGTTAGGAAGTTAATAACAATAATTAGGCCAGCGACAAAGTCAAAGAACGATTAATGATATTGATGATGCCTCATCAAAGACATTTCAGTCTGTATCTGATAAATAATTAGTGGAGTATCCTTAAATTATTGTTTTGCTATTTAGTCCGAACTTATGATATTCTGTAATATTTTTATATAATTTGTAATTCAAATCAATATACATAATCTTAACGATTCCAAGTCTGCTACCGAGCGTGGCGGGTAAGCGGAAACGCCATATTTCGGTTTTACATGGCATCCCAAAATCACTCCAATTGAAGACCACAACCTAATTCCTTCCCTTTCCTTGTTTCCAGCCGTTTCCTGCCTTTAATGAGTTCGACGTCGAAGAGGCGTAAAGCTATTAGCAAAAAGTTCTAAATCTTATAGTTGTACTAAGTGCAAAAAAGTATAAAAGTTAATTATTTCCGTTTTATTTTCTTCGAAAAAAATTACCTTAGTAATATGTGCAAATAAAGTTTTTGAACTAGCTTTGTTTCATTACTTATTTAACTAAGTTCGCATGACAAACAAATAAGTGGTGCCACTATATTAGTTAACTAGCCGCAAACCCCGTCAAAAATGACGAGTTGAATCGAGTGTTCAGGCAATTAATTTTTTTTTCAATTGCATAGCTAAATAGAATTGTTATAAAATAAAGCTCAATGTAATTCCTTGTCCCTAGTGCTGTAGCAAAACAGTTGTCAGCTTGATCCAGGTTACATTTGAGATTAGCTTGAAATATGGCATCAGTAAAAGCAACGGAAATTAAAAATAAAACTTAATAACTTACTACATTCCACGTAGTATTAGTTTTAATTGTAGTCTATGCTGTATAGATCGCGATCAGTGTGGAACTACTTTACTTAAAACGAAGTAATGATTTAAATAACAGAACACCAATGAAAACAATTTAAATTACTTTTTAAAAAAAATCTTATGCCCTCCGCTGTAACGGGTTTAATGGAGTGTTCTGACAATTCATTTTTCTGCGGTTGCCTAAAAAAATAGAATTGTTGTTATGTAATGATCATAACCTTATTTTGTAATTTATACATATATAGGTTGTATTTTACATAGTGACACAGATGGAAGTTCTACGGAATGAATGATGTCAGAATTAGGTAACCAATTAAAGTAAAAATAACTGAGGAATCCTAAAAACTTATGCTATAGCGCGTGTTATTGGTTTTATTCCTGTCCAGGTCTTATTCAACACGATAAATGCGGAACTACTTCCTTCCGTATAAAAATACCTTAACTTCTGTAACTAGGAACTTATGAAAGCAGCTTAAAGTATTTATTTAAAAAAATCATCGTGTTTTAGTCAGTATAAAAATGTGTCAGTTGTCTGGTGCTATCTGCAATTTGACATAGCCACAACTTCTACTAATATTACTGTTGAAAACTCCTAGGTGCTATTACCCGCGTACGAATACATTCATTGTATTGCGATCTAAATTTGACTAACTGGAAATGTTTACATGTTTCTGATATAGTTACATCAGTAATAAAATCAACTAATAATTAATATTTTAATTTAAACGCAGTAGTACGTATCTTTATTTCAGTGTTTCGGCAAAACATACCTTCCAGTATATTATAACAGTGACTCAAAATAACTACATTGGATATAAATATCTTGTAAACATGTCAAAAAAGACGCCTCAAATGCAGTATTTTAGCCATTTTTTTCTTCGCTGACTAAGTACAATTTTCGTCAAATAACGTTCATTATCTTGAAAATAATGTAATGTTAGCTTACTGTAACAACAATATCGCTGTCCAGAGTGTATAAGAAAAAACTACGTCAAACGATTTTTATTAATTATGAAAAAGCAATTAATAATTTATATGTCGACTTAAACGGAATGCGTACTTTCCTTTCAGTGTTCTGACAGTTAATTTATTTACTGATGCTTAGCTAAATATAACTGAACCTAGAATACCATATTTGATCGTAAATTGTTCACAAAAAAAAACGAAAAGCGTGACGTCATAGGGTTACGTCATAGAGTGACATCATGGCATGACATACGACGTCATAGATGACACAGAGTTGTTTATTTTAATATTAGATCCTTGTTAAATCTTCCAATTTGATATTAAATGCATCTCCTAGGACCGAGCATGGTGGTGTAACGGCTAGCGTTCTGGCCTCGCATTCGGGAGGACGGCGGTTCCAATCCCCGTCCGGGCATCCAGATTTGGGTTTTCCGTGGTTTACCAAATTACTCCAGGCAAATGACGGGATGCTTCCTTCAAAAGGCCATGACCGAATTCCTTCCCATTCCTTGCCCCCCCCCCCCCCATCCTTTCCCGTCTCTAAAGACCTCGCTGTTAGAGAGACGTTAAGCAGATGGAAAAAAAAAAACATCTCCTAGGAGTACAGCTCGGCAGTGAGTGGATTACTCTACACCTTTCTCGTAAGCACGGGACGTCCCGTTAGCAAGTAGGGCACCATGGCTAGGTGGATAAATGTAACCCAGAGATACATTAGTCCCACGTATATTTAGTTGTTAGATTTAATTCAAGTGAAATTAATATCATTCGCCCTTTTACTCCAAAGTCTAGAGCGTATTTAACAGTTCGGTGTAACATTTCCCGTCACCTCACATTGGCAGTATTTATTCTTCAAGGTATAGAATAATCACTTTCTTAAATGATATTTTGGAGGTTCAAATGAAACTATAAACTTGTTAAAGAAACTATAAACTTGTGTCCGGATACTTAAATAAGAAAAAATTTGGTACATATTACCTATTGCATTGAGTGTTTAACTTGTCGAAATACATGTACTTAAAGTACTAGGTCTTGCTGCTAAAACTGATGTTAGTATAAATATTACCCATATTGTAGCTAATTATTCGTCGGGCTACCGGGAAAACGATTATATTTTTCGCAAATATTCTTTGATGATAGGATGTACTCCCTTCCTTCTTACGTGCCTCCGGTGTACTGGCCTCGAGAATAGCCATTTTAAGTGTTTCCACACGAGAATTCCTGGCGATCAACGCCCTTCTGTCTCTTCCTCCGTTCTCCTGCCAAATATGAGATGATTCATTATTTCCAAATTTTCACAGGACATTTAAAAACGCTTAGGATCCCTCTTGTCTCTCTCGGCCATAGTAAATACAGCTTCCAACTATATCCTATATCATGTTCAACCATATTTGTATCGTAAGTAGGCTGTTAATGAAGGCTTCAACCTCTCAGATTATCCGGGTGGTTCACATTGCAGGTAATTCCAGGCGAGATGTCTCTTATTTGAGAATACATGTGCTACTGTTTTCATAGTTTGGACAAGCCAATACCAAGCAGTTTCCATCGCTAATATGTCAGAAATAACTAACATCATTTATATTCACCACTAACATTCGAATCCAACCTCAATTAACAAATACATTTAGAGTGGTACTAGAGACAGAACCTATAATACATACAATTTCTAAATTGGTTCAACATTCTAAAAAGATTACAGGAGGAGTACTCCAGCTACATCAAAAAATAAAAAATGACTGGTCCAAAAGAAAAGTTTATTAATATTTCTTCACTGACGCCAAATATTTCGTAATCAATATCACTTAATAAATCTTTAAATAAAAATACTCAGTAATACATTCGCTTCTACTCGCAATCTCTACTCTTTTATTGATTTACTATTTTGCAACAATTTTTCACAATAATATTTGCGAAAAGCTGCGCTATTGTTTCTTTAAAATGTAAAATAATGGGGTACTTGACTAATTTTGGAAACGTAGTCAGTATTGTAGCTGGGCGTCAACTACAACCCAAAAATGTTATTTCTTGAAAAAACAAACGGGAAAATGCAAATTAGTGGATTTTTATGCGCCGATTTGAATATTGGCGCCAAAACGCTCGCAGCTGTCATAGCGTATCTTGTGACGTCACAGTTCAGCTAGTGCCGTTTTGAACATTTGGGCGGTTTGCTTATTTCGTGGATAAAATGAGTTCTACAGTTACAAGTGGTGTATAGTGCCTCAGTGTGTAAACACAACATCTATGACACCAAGCAAATTGTTTTTTTATTTTCCCCACATGGAAAATATGTCGAGTAAGTGGCTAAAGCTTGCACAGCGCGACTTAGCGTATTTGCCTACAAAGTCTACATTGACGTATGTTGTGACTTAATATTTTATTATGTTTAATAAGCCATGTACTTCAATGTTTTGTTAAGTGAAAATCTTAAAATTTTATTGATAAATAAATTACACCTTCAGGCGTTAAAACACCGTTCGTTGTAAATGCGTGGAATTTTTTTATTAGTACAGTCGTCAAACGTTATGGAAATGAAGTAACATAGGCAGCACATTATTACATGATGAATTCTTCTGTAACTTCATGAAAAAAACCGAAAGTAAAGAATATATATATTGATATTTCACTTAGTTTTCGAAATACGAAAGTCAAAAATCAGTATAGGTATAGTTCGTTGTCCTGTGGTGACGTTTTTCTTCTGGTCCAGGCCGTACTTCAACCTAATCACAAACGCTAGGGAGATAATAAAACACATATTGTGCATGTCCAGCGTGTACTTCCTTGTGGCTTCGGCAAATTTTTTTCTTGTCCAGGTTGCATTCAACCTACCTTAATTTGAAGATACGGTATCTCGTAAAATAAAGAAGATATCAAAAAAATTCTTTACTTTCGATTTGTCTCTTCGAGTTGCAGAAGAATCCGTCATTGAATTTGGCTTTGCAGAAATTTTCTTCTAGTCAGGCCGCATTTCGACCTAACCATCTCACTTTTGAGACAGTATATCTCGAGAACTAAAAATTTGTTCCTTACTTTCGATTTGTCTCATCGAGTTACGTAAGAATCTGTCACTAAATTGCGGCGCTACGTTTATCGTTGAATCCCCGCTTCAGCGAATACCGAAAAATATTTCGACATAAATAGGTCGATAGTTTGCGACTTTATTAGAAAATATGATCAAAATAAATTTCTAGCTTTCAAAACCTTGTATAACCTCTAATACAGAATGAAAAAGCTTTATATTCACAACATTACTGCCGGAGAAATAACGTCGAACAAATGTAAACAGACTTTCAATTTTAACTAACCCAGCGCGGAAAAAAATTGTTGAAGAAATCATTCAAGGATTTTTTTAAATAGTTATTACATTAACGAGTAGCAACTATACATGCTCCTGCGATATTAAACACGTTTTAAAACATACCACAAATAAATATTCAAAATTAATGAAAACATATACCCGCTGATTAAAATCACAAATTACATATTTGTATTAAGTAAAAGGCTCCGCTAACACACAGGCTTCCAAAATAGCTTAAATCCTAGCGTTTTATTGTAATATGGTATTATGTATAACGTAGCAGATATACTTACTTGGACATTTTGACATTAACGAATTCTACTGAGCAGGAATCGCTGTTTGATGCAAAAAACATTCCCAGTATCATCACGCCAATTCTGTGCAAATTAGATAAAACCAACTTCCATTTTGAGTATAAGTTGAACAATTGTTTTACAACGAGCACAGAAACCTAAAAAATCTGAAATAAGCGAAGAAAAGATCGTCAACAAATGTAAGCACACGGCCGCTAAATAGCGCGAATTGAACACTGACGTCATGCGCTCCGATTGGTGTTTCGTATCACGTGACTAAAAGCTGTCTTTTTTTATTTTCATTTTATTAAAAGTAGTATGTTTTTAACTTCTATTCAGCAAATCAAAATCATTTTCGGTATCCTTACAATTTACTCTATCAGTGTAAATTAAGGTTTCATTGTTACGTAGTTAGTGTCAAGTACCCCATTCTGAGCAAACACTGCAGTCATCATTTTTTTTTTTACGACTGTAGGGAGAAAAAAGGTTTTGTTTAGGCGTACAAAATTCCTCTCAAAAATTATTTAGCTGCTTTTTTTTCCTTGAATTCTAATGTTTGTAGATAATATCAGTTAAGGTATTTATAAATGTGACCGCAAAAGACTTCATTTTTAGTAATGCGAAAGTTAAAAACAAAGAAATTCTTCCGTTCCATATACATTCCCTGTGTTTCATGGCTCTACCAATATGGCGACCTCCCCACCCCACCGCTCTCCTCTTGGTTTCACTTCGTTGTATGGAGAAGGTCCCTTACTTAGTCTCTTTTCTTTGCTCCATGTTTGGATGCAATGAAATAACGACAGAAACTTTGTTGAAAGTTATCGCACTCTTCAAGCAGAGCGCTTTGAACTGGGATAGGTTTCTAGTCCAAAGTGGAATGTCTTTCGAAGTTAAATTCAATTTATTGATTGTTTTGCTAAGGGGTTTCAGATTTGTTTCTCATAAAACAACTCAACAATTAACATTTTTACTGGTATCTCCTAATCACTTTTAATACAGTTTTCAGATGACTATCTGGGTAGTATAATATAGTTTTTAAAAACACGCGATCTTTTAATAACATTGGTCACAGCCAATGACAGTTAGCTGTCACGTAAAAAGTCCTATGTAAGAAGAAAATTAACAGTAAACGATGTGGTACACTAGTGTCCAAAAAATGCTAAATAAATGGCGTGCAACAAAATCGAAAATTATTGCTATCAACCAAATCTGTCAACTCTTCTTGATATTCATAAATAAATATTTTAAACAAAGTTCTTTTTTCATATGTCTATTTTGATTACTGAGAAATAACTGTAAGCGATCAAGACAAATAAGTGAAGGAGAGAGTTTTTTCTACAGAAGCGCAGAATTGCCGTGACCTCGCCATCCCAGGAGACCAGTGCATCTATACTATAGGTGTCAAAATCAATTTTGCAGAGGGCCGTATATTAAATTTAGAATGTGTAGGCGGGCCAGATTCAAATAAAACTTTCGTAGAGGAATCGAGTGAAGTCTAAAAGCTCTAAAAAAAACATGGTTCTTCTTTCTGTGTCACATTGCGATCCTGCGATCGCGGGCCGTATTGATATGGCCCGGGGGCCGTATGCGGCCCGAGGGCCGTATCTTTGACATCACTGATCTATACTAATATCATAAATGCGAAAGTAACTCTGTCGCTCTATCTTTCTCTCTGTCTCTCTATCTCTCTGTCTATCTGTCTCTCTGTCTATCTCTCTCACTGTCTTTTTGTTACTTTTTCATGGTTAAACGACTAATTCGATCTTGATGAAATTTGAAAAGGAGATACTATTTGCTATTAGAAAGAACACAGAATACTTATTTCTGTATAAATCATATATTTTGTCATGAATTTTGAAAACTAACTGAGTGGTGATGGGTGCATAGCCTGTTTAAGTGTCTGTAATACTCTACGGGAGAGCGCGTTGATAAGCAATATCAATTAAATCATTTCAGTTTTCACCGATGCACCTAGAGCCAAAACAAACTCAACGAAAAGGGCTTTACTTCAAATCGGCACAGGCATAAAACAACTACCAACAGCCCCTTGGTATATAACAGTGACAGAACACAAAACATTAAGAATTAGGCTACAAAAGTTCATTGCGAAAACAATAATAAAAATTGGCAAACCTCATTGGAAAAAAAGAAATCCAAGCCTTCATAAACATTCACTATGACCCATGAAATAGACACAATGCAGCGTGCCAAAACAGCATAAATTTCAATACTTAGAAAAATGGGGTACGTGCCTCTAGTATTGCCAATTCCTGATCCAATCGCTGACAGGATTCAAAAAGCATTAGGATGGTTTGCAAGCAAAGGAAATATTTTCAAAGTCATCTTTAAAACATTGACTTTGCCAGCAAAAAAGGAGGAATAGGAATGATAAGCATAAAAGAAATGTGTAATTCCCTATTTATTAAAAGGATGGCAAATATTGTACGAAACGATCCAGTGGGCCTGACGAACAAGCTGGTCATCGCAACGAGGCTTACTCATCATGAAATACCTTTTCACCTGACGTCAATCACGCAAAACCTCCCGCATATGCGACAATACCACCTTGGGGAAACTTATGCCAAAGCCAAAGCATGTACACTACACAATACGACAGCCAGAGAAACATAGAAACATACAGGCTAATAAAGACAGTGCGGCACAAAAATAAAAAAGAATTTAAATACCCAAATTATGTTTGAAACAACGTATGGCTCAGTATCACAAACAGCACCCTAACATCCAGGATACGTTCAGTATGGTACAACGTAGTTAATGAAAACAACGCCACAAACAAAATGCTATATGAAATATATCTATCGACAACAGACAGATGCCCAAATAGAAGAAAAACAGACGCGCTGGAACATAAGATAATAAACGAACAGAATCAACGGATATAGGTCTGGGCAAGGCGAACATTGCTCTCCTAGATAGGACATCATCCCTTGCCGTCAACTTAAACGAAACTCTTAAACCAGAAAAAATCAAATTTCCTGCTACAAAACAAAATAACGTCATATGGTTACTAGGAAACATCACTGTCTACATTGTACAAAATGAAAAGCAAAATATCGAATATTACATTGTCTATATGAACTTCGCTTATCACGAAATTGCAAAAAAATGCTATTCGAGAATATTAGACGTCATAATGGCAGAAAACCTAACCAAAATAAATTTGAAGAATATTCACCAATCACATCGGCTACCCGTGATGAATTCCAGTTCGAGGTTGAACTTGTCATGCTGCATATTTCAGATATAGGTAATAAAACAGCATCCCTCCTCACGCAGTTAACTGAAACGACAGCAATGACGTGGTATGATTTTGACTGCTTGCAGCATACATCAGATGCGCTCCTCATGAAAGCAAGAAGAAAAACTGGAGTCCGTGATTCTTAGATGAGATATGAATGTTCAAAAGTATATAATTTAATTAGTTTGAGTTTGTAAGCTACCTTACTCTCTATTGTCAATATTCAGTGAAAATCCGACGAAGTTTGAGGTTAACATTCGATACATGATACCATAGTTTGAAATCGAGACAACAACATTTCACTGTTAGGAAAGTAAATAAACAACACATAACAACTGTAAATAAGAAGTTGATAATAAAATATAAACTATAAACTTACAGAGATGAGCGTAATCCATAATAATTCTGAAGTAAAGTGAACAGATTTGGTTAAACAACCACATCACTGATATTCCAATAAATTGACCACTGTAAAGCACTTTCATAATAGTAATTTCACCGTTCTATATTAAATTCACCAATAACTCGCAGTTCCAGACTAATTTAAAGCAGTAAATATTATTTTTAAAACATCACCCCATGTGGTAATTTCAATAATAAATTCCAGCACATCTAAGTAGTTTCAGAGCCTCAAAAGTAGATTTAAACAAACTAAATAACCGGCAAGTCAATATTCTCTAAGTTTCCAATAGCCATTAACTAACAAACAGAAGATATAAATAAGTTAAAATCCGTTATCCTGTGACGTCGTAGAAACCAAATTGTAATTTGAATTTCTATCTGGCTAACATATTTCATGAACTAAAAACTTTTCTAAAGTACTTAAATAAAATAATGGTACGTTTTAAAAATAGTTTCAGGCCACAACCAACTTTAAATAAAAAGTGAAGAAAATCTTGCACCACCAGGAAATCAGCAAATTTTAGAAATTCAATAACTTTTGACATCCTTAACCGATTTAAAAGATTTTTACACCACGGAACTCAGCAGAAGCTGGAGAACACTTTGAAAATAGTTTAAACTTGATATTTTAAACTTTAGCAGATTCATATTCCGGACGTGACGTGTTGCAGTACTAAAGTCATGTGAGCTTTCCGATTAACCAACTTTCAAAAATCATTTACACCGGTCTGGAAGCTTTAAAAACAAAACCAACCACCTCACCACACTTGTTTCATTACGCTCTATCTCTTGTGATTTTCTGGAAGTTCTCCGTTAGCAAAATTTTTTCTAGATAGCCTGTTGTTTAGGTCAGTAAGTCATTTCTGATAAAGGTTGGCCGGTCGCTCGCTTTCGAGGCAGTTCGTGGAAACACTTGGTCGTGGTAACATGTAGCTCTTTGTTTAGCGAATTTGAGTGAGACCGGCTCGCGGGTGGTCATGGGAAACCGGAACAAACATGGCTGACCATCGGAATTGCCAACCGGAGAACTTTGAAACTTTACACCATGTGAGTCATCAACGTGAACTTTTACTTTCATTTCGGGGTGGAGCGGTCTGTTCTGTTTCATAACTTTTGATCTTCGGCTTGATGATTTACTCCGATTGCCATAGCTAACTGTGACTTTTATGTAAACTCAGTGAAATTTTCAAGAATATATCTTTTGGTGATTCTGACTTCGACTTTCATTTCTACTTTAGTACCTTTCTTACAGGAGGTTAATTCTGCGAGTGGCGACCGACTTCATCATTACAGTTAGCATTCTCCAAGGTTTTTCACGGTTATAGAACTTTTCTCCAACTTTTGGTAACATTTTGGAAGAACTCAAGTTTAGGCGTACAAGCTGATACTTACCCCGGTATGGGTTTGGATCCTAACAAGTTGCATTATTCAAGAAAGTAGTTGTGTGTTCATTGTAATAAATAAATTATGTTCCGGTCCCGGGTTCTAATCCCGTTGGGAGTAGGAATTTTTAAGAGTTTTTTTGAACGGATTTCACGTTAAACTGTATATCCAGCCACGACAGAGGAGGAATGAGTGAGACAAATCTAAACTCTGTTACGTAGGCGGCCGAACAATCCTTTAGGACACAGCAATGCCATATTTTGCCAACCTTTTCAGCAGCCGGGCCAAATTTTGGAACTACAACTCTCTGTCATGCAGCATGCGTTACTTTCTTGGAAAAAATAATATTTTTATGAAGGAAAAAAAACACTTAAAATGAAATATGGATATTTAATGAAGTATTAAATATACAATTATCTTAATGCGAGTTTTGGGGTTGTTTCGCAGAACTAAGGGCATCAATATTGATATCGAAAAAGTTGTGGCTACACGCATAAAATTCTTCAAATGAACATTGGTGATTCGTGTTCTGTGTTGTGACTTGATACTGTTCATCCGGCTGAAAAGCTGTTCACATACATGAGTATTTCCATATAGCGAAATCGTCCGCAAAGCATGTTTGTAAAATGCAGGATATTTCTCCTTGTCCAGATATTCTTCCAAACCAACCTGGTGGAATTTCTCCAATTCACAATATTCCATTTGCAAATTTCCTGGCGATGAATTTATATCAACGGATAATGGCGTTGAAAATGCAGATAAAAGAACATGATGTTGTTTTTTTTAAAATCTTGATATCGGTTTTCAAACTAAAGGTTCAAGTTTGATATTAATGAACTGTACTTAATCGCCAACGCCTGTGTCTGCTTGCATTGATAGCTTGAAAATATTACTGAAATTTTTATTTTTCAACTGTTGTTCCCAAAGCCCAAGTTTCATTTCAAACGCGGCAACAACATCAAAAATTGTATTAGCCAATTGGTCTTAGCATTGCAGACGAATGTTCAGGTTATTTAAATGGCTAGTTACGTTGACTAGAAACGTGAAGTCACAAACCCAAGCCACGTCTTAAAACTCTTTGATACTTTTCAAATTTCTGACATAGAATGATTGTATCTCTTCCTTCAAATCAAACAATTTTTTAACGTATTTGCACGGGACAACCATCTTACTTCAGTATAAAATGTAAGGTCATTATAGTCAGAATCCAAATGCTTGAGGAATTCATGGAATTGACGGTGGTTAAATCCCTTCGATCTAATGAAGTTCACTATTTTGATAACCACGCTCATGACATGATCCATTTTTAAAGACTTGGCACATAAATTATCTTGATGAATAATGCAATGAAAATTTAATAATGAGGTATTATCAAGTTTGCAGGCTTCATTTTCAATCAGTTTTACTAAATCTTCATGTTTTCCAACCATTGCTGGAACTCCATTCGTCGTCACGCCAGATAAGTTGTGAAGTTTTAACAAAAAACGATTTAATGTTGCTGTAACTGACTCTAAAAAATCGCGTGCAGTTGTAGTGTTCTTAATTGGATATAGAGCCGCTAATTCTTCTGGTTTTTTTTTTTGTTTTTTTTTTTTAACTGGATATCAACACCTCTTACGAAAATCGCTGCTTGGGCAGTATCTGTTAGATCTGTACTTTCATCCAATGCAAGAGAATTGTATACGAAATCAGGAGCTCTGCTTTTCAAATTATCTTCAATATGTTTCCCAATGTCTTCCACACGTCTGGTAATAGTTTGACGAGAGAGGCTTATTTTTGAAAATTCCTTTTTCTTTTCTGGTCACATAATTTCAACGATGCTCTCGAAACATTCCTTCACCATTTCACCATCTGAATACGGTTACTAGATAGCTCGCTTTTATGCGGCATGTTGACTCTGCAGCAGTGCTAGTGAATATTTGTTGCTGTGCAGAAATTTTTCTTTTTTAGTCATTCACCTGGTCTAATCGAAATTGTCCTTGGTACTCATCAAACTTATTTGCATGTTTAGTTTCATAATACCGTTTCCTGTTATAATCTTACAATAAAGAACCAGATTCTTTGCATATTACCGAGAGTGGTGGTGTAATGGTTAGCGATCTGGCCTCGCATTCGGGAGGACGACGTTTCGAATCCCCGTCCGGGCCTCCAGATTTGGGTTTTCCATGGTTTCCCAAATCACTCCAGGCAAATGCCGGGATGCTTCCTTTAAAAAGGCCATAGCCGAATTCCTTCCCATTCCTTGCCCCCCATCCTTTCCCGTCTCTAAAGACCTCGCTGTTAAGAGACGTTAAGCAATTAAAAAAAAATCTTTGCATATTAAGTATATGGGCTTAGTTTTAAATTCTACAAATAAAAAAAAAAATAGTTAATTGTGAACTTATCCTGAAAACTTCTCAATTCATCTGAAGCTTTTGGCTTCTTTCATCCAACATTTTTGCTAGTTGACGCAATTATTTCATTGAACTAGAAAGAGAAATATATAAAAGTCACGTGCTTGTATCTTGCAGAAACTACTAAAACCACAGCGCTTAATAATGATAATAACGGGAACATATTCGGTAAAGATGCAACAACACAAATATCACATATTTTCAACAATAGTAATACTTATATACACACGATTTATATGAAGGATAAACTAGTTCTTAAAAACCGAGCGTGGTGGTGTAACGGCTAGCGTTCTGGCCTCGCATTCGGGAGGACGGCGGTTCGAATCCCAATCCGGGCATCCAGATTTGGGTTTTCCATGGTTTCCCAGATCACTCCAGGCAAATGCCGGGATGCTTCCTTCAAAAGGCCATGGTCGAATTCCTTCCCATTCCTTGCCCCCCATCCTTTCCCGTCTCTAAAGACCTCGCTGTTACAGAGACGTTAAGCAGATAAAAAAAAAAGTTCTTAAAGTCGATCACGACAACACGCCACAAATACAACAGTACAGCAGACACATGGAATATAGTCAATGCATTTCGAAACAAATACAACAATCAAAGCAAAGAACGTACTTCCATCTATGGGTGGAAACATTAACTGCAATAACTGACGCAAGCCCTCCAAGAATCAGTCAGACGAACCACTAACGCGCCGAAAGTTGCAGGAACATAAGCCGTGATAAGGCTCGGTTGTACACCCGCACCGTCCATCCCCGCAAGATCAATCGAGCGATGATCTTGGCTGAATATCAGCTTAACTCGGTGTAGAAGTCAAAGCTTACGTATATAATGAATTAATGATCCAGCCACAAAATGACCTGCCGCGGGTTGGCCATCCCTGCCATATACGTTTAATTGTTTACGCTACATCGTTCACTTTTTTTTTTTATCTCGCAGTCGGTTTGTAATTGATCTATACTTGTAATAATATAAATGCGACAGTAAATCTGTTTGTTTGTTACGTCTTGACTATTAGACGGCGAGGAAATACTTTGTTTCATTAGGAAGGAAAAAGGACACGAACAGGCAAATGAAAAAATATATTTATAACTACCGTATCGATATTTACAAGATAGTATTGATATATGTCGAGGAAAATATCGATAATTTTTCCTAAAGCCAGTAATTATTTAAAAATATTTCCAAAATCAGTTTAAGAAAATTAAAGTCATATGCAGAATTACAGGAAATTTCATTAATTTATTTATTTTAATTATTAAATTATTATTAAAATGTTTTTATTTTTTAAAATGTTTTTATTGACTCGCTTTGGGCTTTGTCTGTCCGGATGGAATTTTGTAACTGATTTTAAACTAACTTCTCGATGAGCTAGAGACTTGAAATTTTGACCATAGCTCAGAACTGAATGACAATGCATGAAAATGGGAAAAGTTGTATGGAAAATTTAAAAAATTCAGAAAAACTGAAAGTACTCTTTTCTATGGACAAAATTGACTATTTTTTTTAAATGTTCGTAATATTGAATAAAGTTTTTAGTTAATGAAAAATTGCAATAGTTGCCCCGAAAATTGGAAAATTCGGATAAAATTGAAAGTCTTTCTTTCTGTGTACCAATTTGGCTAATAGCTATTAAAATACTTGCAAGATTGGTGACGAAAGGCATGGAATACATAAATGTAAGAAGTGTAGAGAGTAGCTATCAATGAGAGAACTTACTTATCAGTTCACACTATTTGCGGTGCAATAGAATTGTTAGTAAAGCTATTAATGCATCAATTACCTTTTGCATGCGCTCGATGTTAATCGTCATCAATCTTACAAGTATTTTAATAGCTATCAAAAATTTGCAAGTATAAATTTTCAGGACAATTTCGAAGAAGTTAGAAATCTGTATGTGGTTTTATTCTTCATAAGGATTAGAGAAATTATTTTATACTTTTTAGTCCGTTATAATAACTTGGTACATTAAAAATGTTTTCATTTAATTATTATTTACAATCTATCAAGACAGTATTCGTCTGGTGTAGACTTCAAAAAAACTCTGTTTTATATGTTATCCCGTCAACCTACTCCTGTTGTCTGATGCCGTCAAGTTAACTGCAGAAGTCACTCTTTCGGACTACACAGAAGAAGCTTGGCATATCAAGTATTTTTTCAATGCATTAACTGTTATTCATCAATAAAAAAATTGAAAACAGAAGCTGTTAATTTACGTCTACACTCAACGTCGCAACACGAATGCTTCATCAATATTCTTCAACTATAAAAATAACATTCAAATGTGTTGACAAAAAATGACATTATCAGCTTTTTTAACCTCTTTACTGTTGACGAGAAGCTGTTAAGAGCAATTCACTTTTTTAAGACACTTTAAGAAAATTGTATATGAACGTATATTTTTTTTTCCAATGTAAATGTAACGCATTAAATTGAATACTGAATAGCATTCACCCAAAAGAAAAATATCGGATTGGTACCTAAAATTGATACTCAAAATAAAATATCGATTTTTGATATATCGAGAATAAAAATATCGACGGTAAATACCGATTATTTTATGTAAAAATATCGATATGTCAATACATGAATGTATTTTGCTCAAGCCTATGAGAGGATACTTTTTTCTGGATAAATAACATTTTTTATCATTAATTTTTGAAAACTAAATGAATGGTGCCAAATAGATTGACAGCGAGTGTAAGTCTGTAATGTTATACGGCCGCTCAGGTTGTTGTTCTCCGGCAGTCTGTAACTGAATGATCTGTGCATAAATTTCACTGACAGACAAAAATAATTATATAGTATAGATATTGATTTTCGCTGAAGCAGACTAATATTTTTTTGGAGGACGGCGGTTCGAATCCCCGTCCGGGCATCCAGATTTGGGTTTTCCATGGTTTCCCAAATCACTCCAGGCCAATTCCCGGATGCTTCCTTCAAAAAAAGGCCATGGTCGAACTCCTTCCCCGTCTCTAAAAACCTCGCTGTTAAGAGACGTTAAGCAGTTTTAAAAAATATATATTTTGTCTACCTAAAAGTTTCTGGAATCAGTATATTTTGTATTCTGTTTTGACATGCCTCGCAGAGCACTAGCGGCTATAGTAATTACAAATTAAGAATATGCTGAAGAAATAAGACAAGACCAGTATGAAACACTCAAGATGACCTCAGTCAATCACTCCCTAGTTTTTTACAATTTTTTTTAACATGTTGGAAATTGATTCTATATATGAGACATGTTCGATGGTAGAATGGTATGGTGATGGCTTCTCCGTCATATTATCCTTACTCCGTGTTTTTTTGGAACACCTTTCACATAACTTGCATCTTTCTATATCCATCTCTAAGGCCTCTTTTCCACTAAGCGGCTAGCCGCGGGCGGCCGGCCGCGCGCGATTCCTATTTATTAAGTTATTTTAACGGGGAGAGACGCAGCCAAAACTGCTGCAACAATCCTAGTCGCCTGACTCACAGTCGGCTATAGTGGACGAACTCAGCCGCTCCCTGTCGCCCGACTCAAAGTCGCCGACAGTTGCTTGAGTTAGTCGTTCAAAACCGCTTGCAGCCTTATGGCATTGACCATACCCACTGACGCGAACGCGACTTGGCAGTCGTCGCGACTGCAAAAGAACACGCGACTCGAGCAGCCGCGCGCGACTCAATATCTTCATAAGATTACTGCGCAATGCACACTGCGCGGCTAGCCGCTCGCGACTCACCGCCTCCGGCACCATTGCTGTCAGTACGCAGCGTAAAAAAAGACGTGCTTTGTGTGCATGACAACATGACGCAAGACACAAATACGGAAGATTTCATAAGGGAGCGTCCATAAACTACTTGGTCCGGTCTGGGGGGAGGGAGGGTTGGCTAACGCTGGGCTACGTGTGGGGGGGGGGAGAGGGTAGGGATGGAGAGGGGAGTTTCCGAGACATCCCAAGTAGCTTTACATTCATACTATTTGTCACAGTTAAAATGCAGTACAGAACACATATACAATTATTTATTTCGTTCATTTTATGATCTCCGTATGTAATTTACGATAGTCGTACAAAATGTCTTGTAGAATCAATAGGGAAAAAAGCTACGTATTTTAGTAACCGTTATTAGTGCCCTCGGCTTTGATAACAACTCATCAAATGAATTTGCGGAATAAAATTCAAAGTCCACGCGTTCGAAGTGGTGGATAACAGCTAGAAGGATATAAGAAGAACGAACAGAGGTTACGCAGCTCTGTTATTAGCTAAACTTATCTGATGCTGTGTAGTGACTAGTAATTTGCAACGGTGAGTCACTTAGTCTTATCACACGCTGAATCGATATATTAGCTTTAAACCAAAAGAAATACGTATGCCATGCTGATCAGCTCGTTTCAGACGTTGAGTGCAGATCATAGTCCATCACGGTCCACCACTTTCTGGTTTGTGTCACCTTTTGGTGAAAATAAGGTAATCTGCTTTCTTTGGGACGTAAAAATTCGTTCCATCATCAAATTTATTATTGTTTTAAGCTTACTAGTGGGCCTATGCTTTACTGGTTGTATGTTTGTCATTCTGTTAAGAATAGTGATTGTACTGTGAAGAACGCTTTATTTACGAATGTTAAGAGATGCTCTCAAGTTTACATCAGAAATACCGAGCAGCACATGCAGACCGCTGAGTCCTCCTCTAATATAACACAGTATCGTATCTCTGATTCGCTTTCCTATTGTAACATTAAGTGAGCTTGACGCTATTACTCTCTTTCATGTTTCATGAAGTTGTCTATTATCCGATGTACCAATTGATCTTCAGTAAATTCGATACCATGTAGGTCATTTATGTCGGTTTTTCAGTCGTAATACCATCAAATTGTTCTCTTTTAGCTTCTACTTTATGATCACGGACACAGAATCTAAACTCACTTTTAACAAAACAAAACGAAAAGTTCAAATTGTGATAAATGCACAAATACCAAAATATTTTTGTACTTGTGAATCTTCAGACTCAAATTTATGTGAAACTGTCAAATGTCTGGTATTGACTTACTTAGAGAAACGGAAGCATTTCCGGTTATTAATTTTGTATGAAAAAGCCCGTAAACAACTAGGACATCGAAATCAAAGACAGAAAAGTATCCGTACTAAGAATACGTATGCCTATTTTAGGTAACCAAGGAGATCGGAACTAAAAATAATAATAGGCAATGGTATTACTGGCCGGGAAATCCTAAAAGTTTGCTCACCCCATAAATTACAGAGTTTCTGTGTTGCTGGAGAACGCTTTCACCCGCATCATAGCAAATTACGAACAGCGATATCGCCAAGGAACTTACAAGTGTCTAATAATGCCAGATGCATCTGGTAACCAGGGCAGTAAGACGTTTGGTTTGTTTGTGAAAAATAAAATCCGTATCTCCTTTTTAGTAGCGCTAGTAAGTTGAATCGATAACTGTTTATAACGGAACACCCTACCACATGGTAAATGGGGACTGATTGTTTCTGTTATTCCTCCTTGCATTTAACGAAGGAACACACGCTCCTTGGAAATTTCCCTAGAAACCCATTATTTCAACTTTCCTGTACCCGCTCACTTTTGTCTTCTTCAGGCTTCAACTTTAAATTCTTTCGGAGTTTCTGGTGAATTATTCATCATTTCTCTTGGTAACTTATTCCACTCCTTCCCACACCCTTGTGCCTGAAATCGAGTGCCATACAGCATAAAACAGTCCTTGACTTTTAAGAAGCTCTTTTCGGTAAATGAAATTTTTATGTTTAACATCTGATTAATTTCAATTATAGCGAACTTCATAAATATGCTAGTTTCTTCCCACTGTCTCGTACTACTCTTAATTATTTTAGCTATCTAGCAATGTCCAAACGACTTTGTAGCAGGTTAAACCTCTCAGTCGGGTTGGCTAAAGTAAGTTAAGAAGTTGCTTAGCTCGAAGGACAGCCGTCATCCAGCGAAGAAATACTGAGATAATTATCTGTTAGATTGTTTAATAAGTTCCTGAACAAAATCAATACTGAAATGGTTCCAACAGCTGAATGATAAGTTCTGCAGTCAAATGATTCTTTAATAAACTGAAAGTGTCCTGCCAACATCGCCAAATCATGTTAAATCCTTAGATTGAAAGCTCTAGTTAGAATATCAAACAATGGTACCACACTCGAACAATACAACAGTCACATTGTTCACTTCACTTATACCCAAGAAATAATGGATTGGCGAGTAGCAAACCTCACACAATCGTTGATCTCTTCAACAAATTAAAACGACGGAAGGTGAGGATGATGTGATTTTAAAACTGTGAGCAAAAAATGGGAGCTCAGTTCGCAATACTATCCATTGAGGATTTCATCTCAATAACGAGCGATCTGGTAGCAAAGTGGTTAAGGTGCTTTGTCTGAAAAGTTAGGGTCTGGGATTCAAATCCCGCTGGGGCCACGATATTTTGAGAGTTCTTAGTCACATGATTTGTGGCAGGTAATTCCGTGGTCTGTAATGCGCGTTAATTTCTAGGTCCAGCCACAAGAGAGGCGGAATGATTAGCAAACCGCAGCTCTGTCACTAGGTAACAATTCACTTTTTACCTATCGAGCGTGGTGGGTGAGCGGTTAGCGCTTTGGCCTCGCATTAGGGAGGTCGGCGGTTCGAATTCCCGTCCGGGAATTCAGATTTGGGTAAAGCCATAACTAAAAAAAAAAAAAAACTTTTTACATCAACAGTTTCCGGAGCAGATTAACTGTCTAGCCACCGACAAACGATCAGACAACTCTTTCGATCACGCCTCGTCATCATCGCCGCCAATCTCTGCCCCTCTTCTCTTAAATTATGCACACAATATTTTCTTAATTTACTTTACCGAAACAATCTTTTTTAACTTAATTTGATTGGGGTATTGCGCAAGCTCCGGTGGCAATTTCCCTACACACCCATCCCCCCCTTTTCCTGTACCCGCCCACTACACATTTAAACTTTAAATTGTTTCAACGTTTTAGGTAAATTATTCATCAATTCTCTTGGTAACTTAAACCCAGGGGCGTAGCTACTATGGGGCTAGGCGGTGCAGTGCACCGGGGCCCCTATGCTCAGGGGGCCCCTAAGCATACCCCTGCGGGCCCCCAGGCGAAGTTCAGAGGGCCCACGAGCCTTCAACGGCAAACTGGCGACCTTTTTTTCACAGGGGGGGCCCAACCACTGCTTAAGGGGGGCCCCTAAGCACAACTCAAGGGCCCCCATCCTCATCTCAGGGGGCCCCTACAACACAAAGCAAAAAAGGTCGCCCATCTGGCCTGAGGGCCCAAAATAAATTTTTTGCACCGGGGCCCTTGTTGACCTAGCTACGCCACTGCTTAAACCAATCCATTCTATTTTCCTAAAGAGCTTATAACATCCCCAAATTAACAAGAAATGCTCCTTTCATTTATAGCATCACTTCTCAATTTTAATTATCACAATTAACGCAGCTTTCTATTAAAAACTTTATCTACCTACTTTTTATAATATCTACAAATCACTCATTAGATCTCTTCTTTCTCCCTCCATATGTTAATGAGTAATTATCTTAAATATAATTTGGTTAAAACGAGTGACAGGGAAACGGAAGGTTCCCGGTTCGAATTCCCGTCTCGGCAGAAATTTTTGAGGGATCTTGATCAAAGTATTAGGAATAGTCATGGAAGGGGAAAGATGAGCACAACCACAATCTGGAACTCGATTTCATGCACAATTTTGTTTTGTGGTAAGGGTGTCAGGGATTGGAACAACTTACCATTTGAAATGATGATTAATTTACCAAAATCGCTGAGGGAATTTAAAATTTGTAAATCGAAAAGTAGATGGCAGAGGAATTTAACACTCAAATTATATAAGATAATTTAAAAAAATAAAAATGGGTAGCTAGATGACCAAGGGAATTTCCACCGCAGCGTGTGCTCCATCGCAATTAGATTAATAATAATTCCTAAACAATTTATCCTCCAGATTTGAATACTCTGAATATTTCAGTTTCCTTTCTTCCAACTGTGTTGTCATCTGCTGTTCTTACGTAAATTGCCTAAATTCCTTAAACTTACCACACCGAAGTATAATTCCTAAAATTTAAACCTTAGGATTTTAATAGAATTCGGGAATAATAAGATGGAAATTTTTGAACAAACCCATGAATACAACATTCATTTTCCACGAGTATCAAAATGTGTAGCTTCTCTAATTGATAAATACGAGTATAATGCAAATCCCTTGTTTGGTTATTGGTTCCTTCGTTAGTAGGCACGTGCTGAGAGTACAAAACAATCTTACAAAATATTTATCGGTCCAGGATCAACATTCATCTACTACCTTTTCAAAAACTATCAAAAATCATAAACACACAATATTTTATACAAAACAACTGAAATAATCTGCTTCTCATAATGTCTCACGGAATATCCATATTGGCTACATTTGCGAACTGCAGAATTCCTTGAAACTTCACTAAAATCACAAGTCCTGTGACGTTGCCGAAATAATATTATGCAAACAGTGCCAAATTTGGCACAGTATGAATGTTCACATTTCCAGGAAAGTATAAGTATAAAAAAAAGGTAAAAAATAAAATGCATAATAAATGTTCAAAAAATAATTATACAGTATATTTGAATTCTTATGCATATTTGTTTGAATATCTTCGCTACCTCTCAGCTTTATAAGGTAGCGATAAAATTATCAAGTTCTGTCATACAAGCATATTATTTTTCAGGATCGCGTTTTAGCTTCTTTCTTTACAAATATTAATTCCTCAATAGCCAGTTGTTTGCGTACAAGTGATTGGCCTGTGTAGGGAATATTGAAACATAAAATACCGAGCATGGTAACGCATTCGGGAGGACATGGATTCGAATTCCCATCCGGCGATATATGTTTTGCATGGTTTTTTTTTTTTTTTAATTACAATTGAGGGCACGTTAGTAGTAAGTAAACGGCGGTTTGGCTTTAAATAGGTCACGCGCCCCGCCCCCCCTGCGGCCGCTTCCCCTATAATTAGGCACCTGGCCGACTGTGCGGCCTGTAATTATCTACCTGGCTGCCGGCGCCGCTTACCGTCAAGGTCACGCGCCACGCCCCCTGCAGGTGTGCAGGTCGCTTCCCCTCCTATATCCAGAACACCCATGCCGGTTTGGTATTAAATAGGTCACGCGCCCCGCCCCCTGCAGACATGACGGCGCCACCGGCCTGTCATTATCTTTGTAGGTCACGCGCCCCGCCCCTGCAGCCACGCCGGCGCCTCTCACCGTAATTATCTCGACGGCGCCGAGGCAGGACACGCGTACGCACACACGTCGTACCCTCCAAGTCGAAAATGGAGTTACGTGGTTTATGGACGCACCCTTAGCATAACAAATTTTCAGCTCCCCCTCTACTTGCCACGCATTCGGGAGGACGTGAGTTCGTATTCCCCGTCCTACCATCGAATTATTATTATTATTATTATTATTATTAAATACAATGAGAGACGAAGAAGGGGGAGAGAGAAACTTGGTGCTGGCCCATTCAGTCTTACTCTTCCGAACATGCGATCTTAAAATACTAATTATTCGCTAATTCATCGTAACTACTGAGATAATTAGCATTTTTTCGTAAAGTGCGGTCAACGGTACAAAACCCCCGTCGGTTTAATAAAGCGGGAAGGAATTCTGCATGTTGAAGAAGGGAAATGGCGAAACCTGGTGTCGGCCCATTCAGGCCTAATCTTCCGAAAGATACCAAAAGGTTTAACGTCCCCCTTCAAAGGTAGTTTACTAGAATTCGGTGAGTTTTGTTTTGCGCGAGAAGGAATTCGGCCATAGCCTTTTGAAGGAAGCATCATGGCATTCACCTGGAGTGATTTCAGGAAACCATGGAAAACCCAAATCTGGATGCACGGACGGGGATTCGAACCCGCGTCCCCCGAATGCGCTGCCAGAACGTTAACCGTTCACCTACATTATGGGTGGTTGTCTCGCCATAGACATTAGCTAAATGTTCAGCTGACTAAATTTGCATTTTCTCTTCTGAAGAGCTGGACTTAATAAATTTTATATTTGGAAAACTAAATTTTCCGTTCGTCGGAGTGTCAAGAATGTTTGCACTTGACTTTTATAATGCCACGTTTAGTTGTTGTCGTATCCATGTTTATACACAGAATCTTTGACATTTTTATTTCCTTGGTCAGTTGTTGAAGGGACTAATAAAATTCGCAGATTTTTACTATTTACATAATATTTAAGCAAAAGAGAGTTAATTCGCTATATACCTGAATTATTTTTACATTAAACTGAAGCTACATCAACTAGAAGAATGCAATATGGAGCAAATTTACAGCAGCATCCTTCAGAATTCAGGGCCCCGAACTTCATCATCGTCCAGTAGCGTTGCAATATCGGGAGAAACATGAGGCTTAAGGTTGCAAGCGCACAGATGATTAAAACTAACTTCTAGAAAGCTAATGGAGTGACATTTCTTGAATTCACGCAGCACTAGACTTCTGGGATTTGAAATGTGGTGCTACAGAAGAATGCTGAAAATTAAGTGGACAGACAATGTAAGAAATGAATTAGCTTTGCAAATGATGGGTGAGGAAAGAAGTTTGTGGAAGAAGCTTACAGAAGGAAGCGACAGGCTTGTAGGTCATATTTTGAGACATGCTGGAATAGTTAATTTGCTGGTGGAGGGAACAGTCGAAGGTAAGAACTGTAGAGGAAGAAAGGGATTAGAATATATGAAGCAGATAATTGAGGACGTGGGTTGTAGGGGATATGTAGAGATGAAGAGGTTAACACTAGATAGGAAGGGATGGAGGATTACATCAAACCAGTCGAAAGACTAATAACAGCAGAAAAAAAAAATTATTCTGATCATTAACTGAAGCTGGTTATCGCTTTCTCAAAATGATTGATCTTAATATTTCGTTGAACGCGATATGTGGAGAAACTTTAGCTATATGAATTGTTTCCGAATTTACATCGTGAGACAACAGAATACACATATCACAGTGTTTTATTAGTGAGCTATGCTTCTAGTAGAACAATGTTATCTAGTAAAAGAAACAATAAGCCTCAAAAAAAAAGAAGGAAAAACCACTAAAATAGATCTTGTTTGAAGTATAAACAAACCTGGTTTTGAGTTTAGACCAATCAGCTCTCTTTCGATGATAAACGGTTTCAACAAGTCCAAGTCAGTTTGTTGGAAACAAAACCTTAAAATTCTACTTCGGTTATGATCGTTCGACAATTTAATAGTTTTACTTGAAATTTATACCAAGCGTCTTGCATTTATACACCTTCAAATTCTACATTATCACTGAAATTTCATTTACTGGCTATTAAGAAGGCATCTGCATTGATAGAGGAAGGTTATAATGACACAGTTTTGCAGTTATAACCGGTAGGGTTAGAAGATATTAGAGTATAAACCGATTAATGGTATGTTTTCGAAGAACAAAGCTGAAGTATAGTTTCAGAGCAAATAAAATCTCATGTCGTGATGTGATTCAAAGCGAAAACATTACTATTCCATCTTATTCTTCCAACTACCATTCAGTGTTAAAAAATGCTGTCTTGCCAATATAGTTACTAAGGTTGATTCTTTCTTACAAACTACAAAAGACGCAAATACGTACTACACACCAGTGGATAGAGGAAGGTTTAAAGTTTGTAATTCCTACCTGTTAGTTCCATCGGCTACCGCTAACAGCGCTGCTGTCTGTTACGTGGATATGGCCACGGTAGAAGTCGTTTTGTGCGCTACGTTATGCAAAAAGTAAATCCATTATTGATGTGTAGCGTGCATTCCGTCGTAAGTTCAATGAAGTGTCTCATGGTCATAAACAGATTTACGATTGGAATAACGAATTCGTAGAAGATCGGTGCGTCGTCCTCGAATGTCAAATGAAAATGTTTAGCTTATCCAAAGTGCTTTCGAAGAGATTTCTCAGAAACCCAACAAATGCTGAATGTTTAAAGTAAAACGTTGAAACTTCCTCTTTCCAGTAATGTGTGACATGTATTTGTATAGTTCATAGTTTGCAAGAAATAAACATTCAAAATCTGCTCCTGTCTAGAACTTTATTGGGACTGAACTATAGTATCGGCGGTGGAAGCGGCAACGGGGAACTACATTGGGAGCCATGGAGCGGAGTTCGCCGCCCAATAGGAAATTGGTGTACGAAATGACGACTTGCAGACTTACAATATAAAAAAATTCAGGTGACCGGAAGGTTTCGGCTTCCATAAATATTAAAAACCCCGACTGTGCAAGGGTAGCGCACATGCTTTGCGTTGCAAGGGTCACCGGTTTGAGACTAGCCTGGGGCCTGAATGGTTTGATCAATTGTTTGACAGCGAAAAGTGTCGGACGACACATAGTTTTCTTTTTAATATTACATCAACAGTCTCGAATTTAAGAAAATTGTCGAAATCATGTGGATCTGAAACAAGCATAGAGGTTGGCGGTCCACATAGCTAACTCTGGGTGTGACAATGCAGCATGGAGTAAACTGGTGGCAAAAAAATATTCTTGGCTTAAGAAGGTTTTAAAATAGACTACAAGCCACATTTTAAAAGGAATATTGCAACTGTAAGTAGGAATGTAAACCGTTTTACTGCGTAAATCTCGGAGTCTAACTGTCATGCCTGCAAAACTTTTCTGACTTGGAGTTTAACTTTTTTCATGAAACTCTAAATTTTATGAAACAGGCGATATGCCTCAGTACTTAGGTTCTTGATTTGTAGCGCTGAGATACCAGCACTAAACACTGGCGGCAGATAATGGAGTTACCGAAGTTCTAATAACTGATCTTCAAATCCTTAGCCAGGAGCGTAGCAAGTTTAAGGTCCCATATCTGATCTTCACTCTTTAAGTAGCTGGCAGTCAAACGCGTGAAAAATTACATCACCTTACACTGATTTCAAAATGCCTACAGTCGCAATACAGAAATTCACCGAAGATAGCATCCACTAAGTTCTAGATCATGTTAGATCATTCATGAAATTTTTCGTCAGTGCCAGTATACGAGTCTGTTTCGTAGACTAAATGGATCTCGTGTACAACCTCCAAAGGGCACATGTGAATAGTTCTTATCCCGACACATGCGAAAAATGCGGTACAGACCAAAGTTAGTTGGAAAAATGGAAGAATGCATACTTTCTGCAGAAACAGCGGTAACAGATGCATAGCATATTGTCGTATCTAAAAGTTGTCACGAACTGCACCACTCAAGAACAAGCTATGAAAGGTGCCAAGCACAAACTTCGAAAGTATATACCTTTTAGGACTTACAGAATATTGACAACTTATACATGCACACACCAGTGTCAAGGATCATGAAAATATGCTCGGCCTCACAAATATTGACAGATGTTTCGGAATTTCTTGAGTTAACAGTCTGATCCTCATTCTGTTTCTATTTACCGCATACTTTGACAAGGCGTGTTGTGGGCATTCGCCTGGAGTGATTTCAGGAAACTATGGAAAAAATAACTTAAATCTGGATGGTCGCTTCCCGAATGCGATGCCAGAGTGCTATCGCTCGCCCAACAGTCATCGCCAATCCTCTTATGCACCCCACCTCATAAAATCCCGAAATGTTATGAAAACCGCAAAACATAGTGAATACAGGTAAAAATCGCCAAAATTATGTAATATTCGCTCTACGAAAGAAGTTATAGATTGATATGGTTAGAAGATGACTGAGGATGTATCAGTTTCATTAAGAATTCACCATTCCTCAGTTTAGATGTCCTAAATTACTTTATATGGACACAGTTAGCTTGGCAGGTAGAGTTCCATAGTGAAAAGGTTGTCGGTGTTATGAAGGACGATGCGAGTTGCACCCTGATTGTGGAGTTTGCTGGGTTACGGGGCAAAAAGTGTGCATTCTGGCTCGAGACCGACCGAACCTGTCGAGCGCGTTAACCTAAGCTAACACGTAACATGCTGAGCCTGCCTAACCTAAATTATCTACAATAATCTCAATTACTGTATGGGTTTCTTGGTTCTTAGCCCAAAACTGGGGTTAACCTCAATTAGTGCAAGGGTGTCATGGTTTCATAACCCAAAACTGGGGTTAACCTCTAGTTCATCGCACCCTCCTTACCGTTATTTCCTATCAAACGCGCTCTGAATTTATGAAAAAATAAGGGTTAACCTGAGCTTGCACTAACTTATCGCACGTCATTCCTTCGTAAGGCAGGCCCAGGATGTTATGTCTTAGCTTACGTGTTAACTTCTAGTGCATCCCACCCTCATTATACAAAGTTATCGCGTCACATGCACTCCCAATTTATGAAAAAATAGGAATTAACCTGAACTTACGCTAACTTATCCCACCTTCATGATAGTGGTTTTTGTAATGACTTGTGTGGCTGATACGTTATGTCAGCACCTTTGATCGAATTCATTGAGTTCTGTGATGCACACATATTTTGCTTTCATCCTTTGCTCACCCTATCATGATTGGAAGATTGTATGCGTTGTGAATACTCATCACATAGTTTTCCTAACCTTTGGCCCTTTGATCGATAACATCTGTAGTTTTCATCGTTTGCACTCCCCTGACGGTAATGTGATGTGTGTGGTGGAGGTAGCCGTGCAGGTTTCTCTGAGAACTGTTGCTACAGCCGAAACATACATTTTTTGTACATATATGACACTTTTCTGTAGCCAGTTGTAGTAATGAAAAACACATCATATAGTTGTGCACTGCACTCTGTGGTGCACGCAGGTGTAATTGTCATGTCAACCAACGACATCTTGTTTTGGAAGGAAATTACGTAATTTTGGCAATATTTTATGTATTTTAATCATTTTTACCGATTTTTATGAAATTTAAGATAAGTTATAGGATTTTCATTCTTCTTACTGAAACTGTATATTTTTCACGAAATTATGCTTCTCTCTTGCTCCCTGTAATGCTCGATACTTTGTTCTATTTCTCTGACTGGTCAGTTTTGATTTTTTTTTTATCTATTTTGCACATTTTCACACTTTTAATAATATTCATGGAGAGTGGCACATACTTAGTACTTATATCCGGAAAAAATTTATGTCTTATCGAGTGTTGGTGTCTATTACGATTGGGTCTTAAGACTAGTAAGTGATGAAGGACTCATGAAAAATAACTTGATAAAGGACTTTTTCGGGGCGAGTGGTGGTGGGTGTAATCCTGTGAAATCTTGTTTGTGGAAGACCGCTTGTCCCATAGTTCACCAATATGGCCTCTAATGCTAGTTTAAACGTGCGTGAAGCGAAACTTAGCAACACGAGGTATATAGGCTGTCATTATAAATGAAGACTATTTTGTAAAACGCAACGGGTATAAGACGTATTTCGTGAAACGTCGATTTCAATTTGCACCATATAGCTACTCAAATTGTGGAGACGATTAGCTGACGCTGTAAACATGTCACTTTTAAATCAAACACTTATAATTTTGTCACCTATAATTTCACCGAGAGTGTTGGCCTCTCATTCAGGAGGATACCGGTTTGAATCCTGATCTAGGCATATGGATTAGGGTTTTCTATGCATGTGGGTGAATGGATAGCTGTTGTAACCATTTATGAATGAAGTGGATGTTTCTCACTCTGGTTGAAAACATACCTAAAGTATGGTCTAATTTTTGAGGATTCACCCACGAAGGCCCTGCTCCGGAGAAAGGTTACGAGTTTATACCACAAGAGATGTACCTAAGCACAAAATGTAGCATCTCCACTGGTTAACTGGTATCCAGCAAAAATAAAAAAATAAAATGTTACAGGTTCGGTCGGTCTCGAGCCAGAATGCACACTTTTTGCCCCGTAACCCAGCAAACTCCACAATCAGGGTGCAACTCGCATCGTCCTTCATAACACCGACAACCTTTTCACTATGGAACTCTACCTGCCAAGCTAACTGTGTCCATATAAAGTAATTTAGGACATCTAAACTGAGGAATGGTGAATTCTTAATGAAACTGATACATCCTCAGTCATCTTCTAACCATATCAATCTATAACTTCTTTCGTAGAGCGAATATTACATAATTTTGGCGATTTTTACCTGTATTCACTATGTTTTGCGGTTTTCATAACATTTCGGGATTTTATGAGGTGGGGTGCATAAGAGGATTGACGATGACTGTTGGGCGAGCGATAGCACTCTGGCATCGCATTCGGGAAGCGACCATCCAGATTTAAGTTATTTTTTCCATAGTTTCCTGAAATCACTCCAGGCGAATGCCCACAACACGCCTTGTCAAAGTATGCGGTAAATAGAAACAGAATGAGGATCAGACTGTTAACTCAAGAAATTCCGAAACATCTGTCAATATTTGTGAGGCCGAGCATATTTTCATGATCCTTGACACTGGTGTGTGCATGTATAAGTTGTCAATATTCTGTAAGTCCTAAAAGGTATATACTTTCGAAGTTTGTGCTTGGCACCTTTCATAGCTTGTTCTTGAGTGGTGCAGTTCGTGACAACTTTTAGATACGACAATATGCTATGCATCTGTTACCGCTGTTTCTGCAGAAAGTATGCATTCTTCCATTTTTCCAACTAACTTTGGTCTGTACCGCATTTTTCGCATGTGTCGGGATAAGAACTATTCACATGTGCCCTTTGGAGGTTGTACACGAGATCCATTTAGTCTACGAAACAGACTCGTATACTGGCACTGACGAAAAATTTCATGAATGATCTAACATGATCTAGAACTTAGTGGATGCTATCTTCGGTGAATTTCTGTATTGCGACTGTAGGCATTTTGAAATCAGTGTAAGGTGATGTAATTTTTCACGCGTTTGACTGCCAGCTACTTAAAGAGTGAAGATCAGATATGGGACCTTAAACTTGCTACGCTCCTGGCTAAGGATTTGAAGATCAGTTATTAGAACTTCGGTAACTCCATTATCTGCCGCCAGTGTTTAGTGCTGGTATCTCAGCGCTACAAATCAAGAACCTAAGTACTGAGGCATATCGCCTGTTTCATAAAATTTAGAGTTTCATGAAAAAAGTTAAACTCCAAGTCAGAAAAGTTTTGCAGGCATGACAGTTAGACTCCGAGATTTACGCAGTAAAACGGTTTACATTCCTACTTACAGTTGCAATATTCCTTTTAAAATGTGGCTTGTAGTCTATTTTAAAACCTTCTTAAGCCAAGAATATTTTTTTGCCACCAGTTTACTCCATGCTGCATTGTCACACCCAGAGTTAGCTATGTGGACCGCCAACCTCTATGCTTGTTTCAGATCCACATGATTTCGACAATTTTCTTAAATTCGAGACTGTTGATGTAATATTAAAAAGAAAACTATGTGTCGTCCGACACTTTTCGCTGTCAAACAATTGATCAAACCATTCAGGCCCCAGGCTAGTCTCAAACCGGTGACCCTTGCAACGCAAAGCATGTGCGCTACCCTTGCACAGTCGGGGTTTTTAATATTTATGGAAGCCGAAACCTTCCGGTCACCTGAATTTTTTTATATTGTAAGTCTGCAAGTCGTCATTTCGTACACCAATTTCCTATTGGGCGGCGAACTCCGCTCCATGGCTCCCAATGTAGTTCCCCGTTGCCGCTTCCACCGCCGATACTATAGTTCAGTCCCAATAAAGTTCTAGACAGGAGCAGATTTTGAATGTTTATTTCTTGCAAACTATGAACTATACAAATACATGTCACACATTACTGGAAAGAGGAAGTTTCAACGTTTTACTTTAAACATTCAGCATTTGTTGGGTTTCTGAGAAATCTCTTCGAAAGCACTTTGGATAAGCTAAACATTTTCATTTGACATTCGAGGACGACGCACCGATCTTCTACGAATTCGTTATTCCAATCGTAAATCTGTTTATGACCATGAGACACTTCATTGAACTTACGACGGAATGCACGCTACACATCAATAATGGATTTACTTTTTGCATAACGTAGCGCACAAAACGACTTCTACCGTGGCCATATCCACGTAACAGACAGCAGCGCTGTTAGCGGTAGCCGATGGAACTAACAGGTAGGAATTACAAACTTTAAACCTTCCTCTATCCACTGGTGTGTAGTACGTATTTGCGTCTTTTGTAGTTTGTAAGAAAGAATCAACCTTAGTAACTATATTGGCAAGACAGCATTTTTTAACACTGAATGGTAGTTGGAAGAATAAGATGGAATAGTAATGTTTTCGCTTTGAATCACATCACGACATGAGATTTTATTTGCTCTGAAACTATACTTCAGCTTTGTTCTTCGAAAACATACCATTAATCGGTTTATACTCTAATATCTTCTAACCCTACCGGTTATAACTGCAAAACTGTGTCATTATAACCTTCCTCTATCAATGCAGATGCCTTCTTAATAGCCAGTAAATGAAATTTCAGTGATAATGTAGAATTTGAAGGTGTATAAATGCAAGACGCTTGGTATAAGTCGGGGTTTTTAATATTTATGGAAGCCGAAACCTTCCGGTCACCTGAATTTTTTTATATTGTAAGTCTGCAAGTCGTCATTTCGTACACCAATTTCCTATTGGGCGGCGAACTCCGCTCCATGGCTCCCAATGTAGTTCCCCGTTGCCGCTTCCACCGCCGATACTATAGTTCAGTCCCAATAAAGTTCTAGACAGGAGCAGATTTTGAATGTTTATTTCTTGCAAACTATGAACTATACAAATACATGTCACACATTACTGGAAAGAGGAAGTTTCAACGTTTTACTTTAAACATTCAGCATTTGTTGGGTTTCTGAGAAATCTCATCGAAAGCACTTTGGATAAGCTAAACATTTTCATTTGACATTCGAGGACGACGCACCGATCTTCTACGAATTCGTTATTCCAATCGTAAATCTGTTTATGACCATGAGACACTTCATTGAACTTACGACGGAATGCACGCTACACATCAATAATGGATTTACTTTTTGCATAACGTAGCGCACAAAACGACTTCTACCGTGGCCATATCCACGTAACAGACAGCAGCGCCGTTAGTGGTAGCCGATGGAACTAACAGGTAGGAATTACAAACTTTAAACCTTCCTCTATCCACTGGTGTGTAGTACGTATTCGCGTCTTTTGTAGTTTGTAAGAAAGAATCAACCTTAGTAACTATATTGGCAAGACAGCATTTTTTAACACTGAATGGTAGTTGGAAGAATAAGATGGAATAGTAATGTTTTCGCTTTGAATCACATCACGACATGAGATTTTATTTGCTCTGAAACTATACTTCAGCTTTGTTCTTCGAAAACATACCATTAATCGGTTTATACTCTAATATCTTCTAACCCTACCGGTTATAACTGCAAAACTGTGTCATTATAACCTTCCTCTATCAATGCAGATGCCTTCTTAATAGCCAGTAAATGAAATTTCAGTGATAATGTAGAATTTGAAGGTGTATAAATGCAAGACGCTTGGTATAAATTTCAAGTAAAACTATTAAATTGTCGAACGATCATAACCGAAGTAGAATTTTAAGGTTTTGTTTCCAACAAACTGACTTGGACTTGTTGAAACCGTTTATCATCGAAAGAGAGCTGATTGGTCTAAACTCAAAACCAGGTTTGTTTATACTTCAAACAAGATCTATTTTATTGGTTTTTCCTTCTTTTTTTTTTTTTTTTGTGAGGCTTATTGTTTCTTTTACTAGATAACATTGTTCTACTAGAAGCATAGCTCACTAATAAAACACTGTGATATGTGTATTCTGTTGTTTCACGATGTAAATTCGGAAACAATTCATATAGCTAAAGTTTCTCCACATATCGCGTTCAACGAAATATTAAGATCAATCATTTTGAGAAAGCGATAACCAGCTTCAGTTAATGATCAGAATAATTTTTTTTTTCTGCTGTTATTAGTCTTTCGACTGGTTTGATGTAATCCTCCATCCCTTCCTATCTAGTGTTAACCTCTTCATCTCTACATATCCCCTACAACCCACGTCCTCAATTATCTGCTTCATATATTCTAATCCCTTTCTTCCTCTACAGTTCTTACCTTCGACTGTTCCCTCCACTAGCAAATTAACTATTCCAGCATGTCTCAAAATATGACCTACAAGCCTGTCGCTTCCTTCTGTAAGCTTCTTCCACAAACTTCTTTCCTCACCCATCATTTGCAAAGCTAATTCATTTCTTACATTGTCTGTCCACTTAATTTTCAGCATTCTTCTGTAGCACCACATTTCAAATCCCAGAAGTCTAGTGCTGCGTGAATTCAAGAAATGTCACTCCATTAGCTTTCTAGAAGTTAGTTTTAATCATCTGTGCGCTTGCAACCTTTTAAGCCTCATGTTTCTCCCGATATTGCAACGCTACTGGACGATGATGAAGTTCGGGGCCCTGAATTCTGAAGGATGCTGCTGTAAATTTGCTCCATATTGCATTCTTCTAGTTGATGTAGCTTCAGTTTAATGTAAAAATAATTCAGGTATATAGCGAATTAACTCTCTTTTGCTTAAATATTATGTAAATAGTAAAAATCTGCGAATTTTATTAGTCCCTTCAACAACTGACCAAGGAAATAAAAATGTCGAAGATTCTGTGTATAAACATGGATACGACAACAACTAAACGTGGCATTATAAAAGTCAAGTGCAAACATTCTTGACACTCCGACGAACGGAAAATTTAGTTTTCCAAATATAAAATTTATTAAGTCCAGCTCTTCAGAAGAGAAAATGCAAATTTAGTCAGCTGAACATTTAGCTAATGTCTATGGCGAGACAACCACCCATAATGTAGGTGAACGGTTAACGTTCTGGCAGCGCATTCGGGGGACGCGGGTTCGAATCCCCGTCCGTGCATCCAGATTTGGGTTTTCCATGGTTTCCTGAAATCACTCCAGGTGAATGCCATGATGCTTCCTTCAAAAGGCTATGGCCGAATTCCTTCTCGCGCAAAACAAAACTCACCGAATTCTAGTAAACTACCTTTGAAGGGGGACGTTAAACCTTTTGGTATCTTTCGGAAGATTAGGCCTGAATGGGCCGACACCAGGTTTCGCCATTTCCCTTCTTCAACATGCAGAATTCCTTCCCGCTTTATTAAACCGACGGGGGTTTTGTACCGTTGACCGCACTTTACGAAAAAATGCTAATTATCTCAGTAGTTACGATGAATTAGCGAATAATTAGTATTTTAAGATCGCATGTTCGGAAGAGTAAGACTGAATGGGCCAGCACCAAGTTTCTCTCTCCCCCTTCTTCGTCTCTCATTGTATTTAATAATAATAATAATAATAATAATAATTCGATGGTAGGACGGGGAATACGAACTCACGTCCTCCCGAATGCGTGGCAAGTAGAGGGGGAGCTGAAAATTTGTTATGCTAAGGGTGCGTCCATAAACCACGTAACTCCATTTTCGACTTGGAGGGTACGACGTGTGTGCGTACGCGTGTCCTGCCTCGGCGCCGTCGAGATAATTACGGTGAGAGGCGCCGGCGTGGCTGCAGGGGCGGGGCGCGTGACCTACAAAGATAATGACAGGCCGGTGGCGCCGTCATGTCTGCAGGGGGCGGGGCGCGTGACCTATTTAATACCAAACCGGCATGGGTGTTCTGGATATAGGAGGGGAAGCGACCTGCACACCTGCAGGGGCGTGGCGCGTGACCTTGACGGTAAGCGGCGCCGGCAGCCAGGTAGATAATTACAGGCCGCACAGTCGGCCAGGTGCCTAATTATAGGGGAAGCGGCCGCAGGGGGGGCGGGGCGCGTGACCTATTTAAAGCCAAACCGCCGTTTACTTACTACTCACGTTCCGGTGTCAATTTCCCTACACACCCATTTCTTCCTTTCCTGCACACGCCTACATTTGTCCTATACAAATTTCAATGTTAGATCCCTTCAATGTTTTTGGTAAATTATTCATCATACAATCACTCAAGTGAAGACCTTCAAAACGCCCACGCGTTCATTGGTCCCATCCTTTATCGCCTCCAATAACCTCGACGTCGACGAAGCGTAAAGCCATAAGCAAAATACATGGAATATCGATCTTGTTGAGCGAGTGAATAACGTTCGGGTCGTGTATCCCAGATGACTTGTGTTCGGCCGTCCATATTTCGGTTTTCCAAGGTAGAGTTCTTTCTAAAGATCACGCTAGAATAAGTCCCGTTCCTCTGCCAGCAGTAATGAACAAGCTGTAGACGCGCCGTATATGCCTACCACAAAATAAATCTCCTTTATCTGTATTATGTTATATCGACAAACATTGGCATGAGACTTGATTTACGGAAGACCGAGTACATTTAGTGTGAAGTTCCAAGTGATGGGTCTGTTAATGTTGACGGCGTTGAACTCTGTAAATCATCTGAGTACAGTGCCTGAGACCGCTAAATCTTTTCGGATCATCTGACGCTCCCAGACGTGCGAAACAGAGTCAGCACATCCTGGATGAAATGGCTTCAGATCACAGGAGTTCCTTTCGACCTGAAGGTGCCATTGTACCTTAAATCAGACATTTACAGAACCGTAGTTCGACCACTGTCACTGCATGGAAGCGAATGTTGGCCAGTCACGAAAATACATGAACAGCAGTTGCATGTCATGGAAACGAAGATGATTCGCTGGCCGTATCGGTAGAGAGAGGTATTTGGTGTGGCTCCGATCCCTGAGAAGATGAGGGAGGTTCGTCTGCGATGGTACAGCAACAACACTTCAGTTGTGAGAACTGCACTTGATAATAAGTCCGGAGAACCGAAGACCTCGAGAGACACCCACGAAGCGCTGGATGGATACCTTGCGGGGGACATTCGATCAGTCGATGCATCACCTGAGGATGCAAAAGACCGGCTTTTGTGGAAGAAGAAGTCCAGTGAAGCAGGCTCTGCACTGAGCGATAAATGCTGGCCAGAAGATGTATATAAATGTCATCCCCTGTATATTGGTTCTAGAAACACGTGAATACCGCCGAACAGATTTCAATGGGATTTTCGCCGTATTAACGCTTAAGATCAGATTTAAAATACGCCGTGTGTCTTTTGTTTCTGCGTTACACGGAACCGGAGCAGTAAATGAAATTTTAAACTTATCTTCAAAAAGACCCAAAATGTAAACCCAACTGGATTTATTTACTCATCACTAAAATAAACTAAGATACTTCATAAAAATGTTACGAAATATGCAGATTTTTTTCGGTTTCAGCTATTTAATCCTTAACCGCCATATATCGCTGTATTAAATGTGAAGCGGAAATTATTTGGATTAATAACTACGGAAAAAAACCCAGAGAACCTCTTTCTAAGTCCACACCCCTACAATCTCGGAATATTCCCAGTAACCCATACATAAACGCGAATGTGAACTGCTTACTAAACCTGTAGTATTAGCAATAAAAGCAGTTTATGAAATTAAATCTGAATACCTGATATTCAACTGTAAAGCTTCGTAACAGATTTTAATTTTTGCTCCAGCGCCAGATGAAGCAACATAATGAGACCCACCTAAGATTTGAAGTCAAAATGTAATGTTTGATATTGTAAAAATCAGTCATAATCGGTTCAGCAGTTTTTAGGTTGTGCCAGATTCCTCGCAAAAAAAAAATTTGAAGTTCACAACGGATTTCATTTTTCTTCCAAACCGTTAGGTCTTAAATCAGATTTTAACAAGTAAGATTTAAAATTCTGAAAACCCTTTCATATTCTTTATCCTTAGCCGCAGCAAACACACACGTTTCAGACACAGAGTTATGTATGTGGAATATATTAATGCGTGTATTACATGTTTGGATTTTCCAGCAGCAACATTAGCGGATGTTGTGAATTGTGATTATGTTGAAATGTAGCCTGGACCAAAATGACAACTAACATTCCCACAGAATCACACCCACCCATTTCCACTTATGGTGTGGATCAATTGATGTTTTGCATTAAATTCCGAAAATGTGTGTTGTCAATTAGGGGACATCGGGGTAAGTTGACGATGTTAACGATTAAACATTTTTAATAAATTCATTTTTGAAGAAAATATTTTTTGATTGCATATATTATTAGTCGTCTTTTTTTAAATGTTCGTAATTATATATAATTTTATTTTCATATTATCAAACTTTTTATTAATTTCATAAAGTAATGCAAAACTGTCATCTTGCCCCAGTACTGGGGCAAGATGACTTTGACCACGGGGCAAGATGACACTTATTGAAACTGTAATACATTTTTATTGTTATACATTAATTTGTATCATTGTTGTACATACATTAACAGAAGTCACATAAAAATTTCCCTCCTTCACCGTTTGAACAGTCTTCGTGCCACCATTTAAATCTGGACACATTTTCTCATATGACAAATAAAAATAGTGTAGGGATAAGTTGACTTCCTGGTAGCATGCGGGTAAATCTAGATTTGCGTCAATTCCGGAAATGGCTATTGCAAATTTGATGTAAGTTGATTCACATGTTTCTCACTGGGTGGATGAAAACAATATAGAGGTAAATCAATCCGAAATAGATCTGGAACGCAGGATTCTCTGATAGTAAAACAATATGAATAATTAAATCCTTATAATATCAACTCATCCAAATCTATTTCCTGATTTATACGCCATTGAGGTTAGGATCTCTTTATTTGATGATGAATCGCGTGAAACACAACATTCATTTTATGAAGTGGATTTTCTGCAATAACGATTTAATTTTTTGCTAATGCCTTTTCGTCTTGTCAAGGTCAAGTTCTAGGTCTTTAGTGGCGAGGGAAGAAAAGCGCTCATGGCCTCTTGAACGAATCACCTCGCCATTCACCTAAAGTAATTCTGGGAAACCGTGAAAAGTCGTAATCTGGATGGCCGGACGGAGATTTGAACTCGCATCCTCTCGAATGCCAGGTTATGCACTGATTGGACGGTATGACTGAACGAGTAACAATTTACAAAGGACGATTTACGTATTTGGCTTCCACAATTCACACATCTGAATGGGGAAAAAAGCTCTGAAGTGACTCGTCCTGGCGCACCTCAACCCAGCATCGTCAAAAATATTTGTGCTGGCGTTGTTAATATAACATTAATCAGTTATATATTTTTGCACAAAGCCCTAACAAGAGAGATTTATTTGGCTTTCTTTTCGAGATCTGGTCTAAGAATTGCCACTTCTTAACACATTTAACATGTTTTACAACAAGACGTTACTCAAGTGAGAAGTGTACAGAATTAACATGTGATAAACATTTACTTCGTCTGAAAATCTAATTAACCTTACTCATAAACAGCCGAAAGTTTCTCACCTAACTCAATTCCCGACTCGTAAGCTGGATTTAGAAAACACAAAACTACAGCAGATAACCTGGGTGTCTGAGTAACTGTTTTATGGTTATGTTTCCCGTCTTGCAACTAAAACAAATGCTTTTGATGGCAAACGCGTTTCATCTTTATTGAAGACATCTTCAGTGCCACTTTTATGCCATACATTGACACGCGCCAGTTCACATATACATACCAGCTACTTTTTTCCCACTACCACTACTGTCCAAAGATTTTGTAGGATGCATTGTATCGATTTCACCGGCTACGAACTGTACATACTGATATCAATCTTGAATTTTGATAAAAACGACAATTTGAGCAATTTTTCTCGATATATAATCGGCCCGTGACAAGGTTAGCATCCCATCTTCTTGCAAAAGCTTGCTACATTAGGAATACCCAGGAAATTAGTAGCAGGCCTGTAGGTACTCTCTTTTATAAGAAAGGATTTTTTTTTTTTTTTTGCTGTCGTCGGTCTTTCGACTGGTTTGATGCAATCCTCCATCCCTTCCTATCTTGTGTTAACCTCTTCATCTCTACATACCCAATACAAGCTACGTCATCAATTATCTGATTCAAATATTCTAATCTCTGTCTTCCTATATAGTTCTTACCTTCGACTGTTCCCTCCACCAGCAAATTAACCAATCCAGCATGTCTCAAAATATGATCTATCAGCCTGTCTCTTCTTTCTGTAAGCTTCTTCCACAAACTTCTTTCCTCACCCATCATTTCCAAAATTCGTTCATTTCTTACTTTCTTACTTTGTGGGTCCACTTAATTTTCAGCATTCTTCTGCAGCACATTTCAAATGCTTCATTTTTCTTTCTTTCCGGTGTTCCTAAAGTCCATGTTTCACTACCATAAAGTGCTGTGCTCCAGACATAGAGTTTTAAAAAGTTCTTTCTAATTTCTAGATCAAAATTTGAAACTAAAAGGTTTTTCTTTTTCATTAAAGCTCTTTTTGCTAGTGCTATTCTGCTTTTAACATCATTCCTGCTTCGGTCATCGGTTGTAATTTCGCTTCCCAAGTAACAGAATTCACTTATTACTTCTCCTATTGCATCCGATCCTATTTTTATATATACCTAATCTACTAGTATTGGTATCATTTCTGATACATTTCATCACTTTTGTCTTGCTCCGATTTATATTCAGTCCAAAATCATCCTTCAGTATTTTGTTCATGCCATTCAGTAAACTTCTCAATATCCTGAGCCATTTCTGCTAACAAGAGAATGCCATCAGCAAATTTTAGAATACTGATCTTTTCTCCCTGAACACTAATGCCACATGGAAATTTCTCTTTGACTTTCTTCTACATGCAAATTGGATATTAATGGGGATAGACTACAACCTTGTCTCACACCCTTTTTAAATGATGCATGTCTCTCCTGATTCTCTACTTTTATTATAGCCACTTGATTCAGAGTATTCTTGTACCTCGGTACTTTAGACCTGACTTCTTTAAAATTTTGAACATTTTGTCCCACCGAACATTATCAAAAGCTTTTTCTAAATCAACGAACGCCATAAAAGTATCTTTTTTTCTTGATCCGCCTTCAAGTATTAATCTTAAAGACAGAATTGCTTCCCTTGTACCGCGATTTTTTCTAAACCCAAACTGATCTTTACCTACTAGCTCTTCTAGTACCCTATCCATTCTTCTGTATATTATTCTGGTCAGTAATTTTGAAGCATGTGGTGCTAGACTCTCACATTTGTCGGCTTGCGCTTTTTTTGGGAGTGTGAAGATGATATTTTTATTAAAATCAGTTGCAATTTCTCCTGTTTCATAACTTTTTAATATCAGATTGAATAATCTTTCGATTCCTTCTTCTCCTAGGGATTTAGGAAGTTCTGCAGGGATCTCATCAATTCCAACCGCCTTATTTGCTTTCAAGTCATTCAGAGCTTTATTAAATTTTGTACGCGAAACATGATCTCCTTAGTTATCAATTTCGACATCGCTTACCTTTTCCATTACATTATTGTTCAAGTACTCCCCATCATACAGTTTCTCAATGTATTCCTTAGATCGCTTAGCTCTATTGTCTGAACTTAAAAGAGGTTTCCCATCGGCATCTTTAATGTTCGCACCTATTTTCTTCATTTCTCCAAAATTCTGTTTGATCTTTCTATAAGGAACATCTACTTTAATAGTGTATGAACGAAATTTTTTTCTCCTCCCTTTTTCTTTTTCTTTGTAAGCAGTTTTCTTCTGGCTATCAAACAAATGAAGTTTTTTACCTGCTTTGTTTAATAACTTATTTTACTACTTTGACATGATTTACAGATAAATGGCACCGCTTCCACTGATTGCCGTTAAACCTGGTTGGATATAAAATGTATCTCCTATGAGTCTAGGCTGACAGTAAGTGCACCTTCGGCCTCAGAATCTTACTCCCTACTTTTTAATTTGCAATGTGATAACTACTTTCACGCTAACAGCGAAGTTACATGGAGACTGAAAACATTGGCAATTTCTTATTCGAGATCATTGTTCTAAATATGTAACATTGTTAATAAAATATCTTTAAACTATCTAATGCTGCTATGTTTTGCCGAATTAACTGCGAAATAACATTTTCTGTAATTTGTAGTACAAAAGCAATGAGTTAGTCTTAGAAGTAACTTGTCAAATAAATGGATTCAGTAGCAATATTTTTTAAAAAAATAATTCCATCCTTATCTTGGTTGCTGCGTAAAACATTGTGTTTATGTTACGTATAAATGAAGTCACAACGAATGAAAGCAACCCAATGCTTCACCATTTCAACTACACATCCGAATTAACTGTAATCTATAAAGTATTCATTATGGTCTAAGCCACCATGCAATAGTCAAATACCACAGAGAACTCTGCCAGCTTCTAATGCACACCTGGCATTAATGGAACTACCGGTCGATATTATAATAACCGATACCTGCAGCATAGAGGCTAAAGATATCCAGTGGTCGCCGATTCGAGTTCGGCCCAGAAAATGGGTATTGGTGTATTGGACGCAGATCACATTGTCGAAATATCGTCTGTCTACAACACCCGGCGCCGATCCCGTGAAGATTATATTTTAGTTATTTAGTTATTTCATGAATATCCTCACATGTTCTAGTAGTGGAATAAGGGTGAATTCTCATCATTGTGACAGTGTGTTACCAATGTAATAAACTGAAGTTCTAGATGAAATTTCAAAGAAAGCGTTCATAATGAAATTACAGTCTGTAACAGTAATTTGTAAAAACTCATATTCTAGTTACTCCTCCTGTTTTACAAGTAACTCCTCTGCAGATACATTCAACTGAATCAAGCGTTTTTGACAGTGGCGGATCTATGAATTTTCTAAACTGGTGCAAAAGCGTCAGATTTGCCGCCCCTTTGAACATTATTTTGCAGCCACCATTTTCTGCCATCCCAACTATGACCGTCGCGATTGTCGCCCATTGTTGCCACCCTTCCACTCCATTGTCGCCATCCATGCAGCTGTGGAGCTATAAAATGGTCGCCGCGACATAAATTGCCACCCTTCAAACACAATTTCTCCTCCTCCTCCCCACCCCATTTTTGCCGCCCGAAGTAAGTGTCCCGGTTTGTCCCCTCCCCTTTCCCCCTAAATCCAGCACTGCTTTTTAATCTGGAATGAAAAATTCTTGGAAGGCTCCTTAATGAAGTCTTTCCACATCTACTACATATTTGTAAAAAGCTTACATCGCACTGTTCTTTAAAGCAGAAAAAAAGGTATGTGTTAGTTGGAGATGAATAGTAACATTCACATTTGCAGAACCCATATCTTAAACTGTTTTGCTCTGTCTGGAATCTACCTCAAGCTTCACTTAAAATGGGAGAAGCCTACTTACTATATTAATATTAGCATCTTTTGCCCATTTGCCAACAGGAAGAAATTATATAGGAATGACAGTTTAACTCGTGGATTTATTATGATTCAGTATAACAACAATGCTAAAACTCTGTATGAAGGAGTGAAACACATGGGTACCTGTGTAGTAACCTGTTTTGCCATTACAGTGCTAGTACGTTATTTACATTCGTTAAGTTGTAACTGGCAATTGTAAGTGTACAACACAAGAAAATTATAAGTATGTGAATGAACTTTCTTATTAAATATACCAAGACAAACAGGTTCAGGTCCTAAGAAACATTTATTTGTTCATATAGATTATTCAACACATCATTCTGTTTTACTTTATTTCTCACTGTGAGAAAGTTCATATTTCAGTCTTTGCATTAGAGGGCCCAAACTTTAACATAATTAACTTTCAATGAATCGTTTTGCTTCCATGTTGGATACCAGTTATTCCTGTCTTGCCAGAATTTCAGCATCATCTGTAAATTAGAAAAATTTTATTATTGTATTTATTATTTTTATGAAAGAAAGAAAAAAAACATCTTAAAAATTAAGAAATATCTTATCTTAAAAAACAGAACCAAAGTATTTATGACCTGCTGCTATAATTCAAGTTAAAGTAGCAGTCTGAATAAAATATTCATTTTGCTACCTCTTTTCAGCATTTTTCTACCACAGTTTGGGTCTATTGTGCTTTGAAGCATGTGTCTTGGTAAAACTGCTGGCTTGCTAGACCTGTTGTAGTTTGATGGGGAAAGGAGATGTGTTGCCCTGTCCAGGGCCGGCGCTAGGAATTTCGGGCCCGGGGCAAAATGGGCGACCTTTTTTTTTTTAGCTCTACAAAATGGCCAGGCGGCAATGGGCGGGGCCCGGGTACTTTTGGCCCGTTTACCCCCCCCCCCTCCCCTAACGCCGGCCCTGGCCCTGGCCCTGTCTATGAAACATGTAACTGTTATGTGTATGCTAAGTGTATTTTTTGTTTGTATAATGTGTAGTTTATGAGATTGAGATTGGGGACAGTCCCACCATTCACCTTGATTGAAAAAAAAATCATCTAAAAACTGCAATCAGGACTTGATCCTGACTCACTATATCTCCCCCATTCAGTACACAGTAGAATAATGCCCTGAGCCACACTGCCAGGTGAAATGTTTACTGCTCAGTGTAAATATTTGTAATGAGGATCAATCTAGCAAACGATCACTTGAACTAACAGAAATAAGCCAAATGTGTTATTATATTTTTATAATTTTTATTTTTTTACTTCAGAGAAAGAGCTTTTGATGGAGAGCAGAAAAGTATAAAATGCACTACATGTGTAATAGGGTGGTTCTTAACATACGAGGGTAGGTCCAAAAGTTCGCGGACTAGGTAGGAAGGGACATTAAAATAAATGAAATATTTATATTACTTTTCAATATAACTTCCCTTTATTGTAGTCTAATACATTTTTCATAAAGTGGAATTAACATAGCCTATTTATTCCTTCAGAAAAATATTTCTTATCTTTGCTCTCAAAATGTTCAATTATATCTGCCTGGACGTCTTCATCGTTGCAAAACTTGCATCCACGAAGATCAGACTTCAGTTTAGAAGACAAAAAATAGTCACTCAGGGCCAAATCTGAATTGTACGGTGCATGAGAGAGTTCGGAGATTCCGCATTCTTTAATAACGGCATTCATATGCATGGCACTGTGGACAGGTGCATTGTCATGAAGGAGCCTCACGCCTCTTGAAAGTTTAGTGTGACTTTTCTCTTTAATGGCGTCATGGAGTTTCATGATCAAGTTGTCACAGTATACTGCGTTTACTGAATTATTTCTTTCATTGAAATCAAGCAATAAAATTTCTTCGTTATCCCAAAATATAGTCGCCATGATCTTTCTCGTCGACTGGCACACTTCGCCTTTGTTGCCGGAGATTCCCTCACCTGGCGCCCTGCATTTATTCTCTTTTCGACAAAGGATCATAGTACAGGACCATGGTCTCATCACCAGTGACAACATAATTAAGAAATAAATGTTTCTCCTCTTCCCACGGCTTCAAAATTTCTCGAGCACAGTTCACTCATTCTGCTTTCTGCACTGCAGACAGAATTTTGGGTACCCAATGTTACTGATCTTGTTCATACACAAATGTTCATGGAGGATTCGAAGGACAGTACTTTTCGACAAGCTCAATCTCGCTGCAATTTCTTTTGCCTTCAGTCTTCTGTCTTCCAGCACTTCCTCTTGCACACTTGCAATTTTTTCATCAGTGATCGCTGTCGCCAGGCGTCCAGAGCGTGTGTCATCTTCCAGGGATTCTCTGCCAAATTTAAAAAGTTTGGCACAGTATTTAACTGTTTAATACGAAGGATAAGCATCTCCGTGCACATTTTCCAGGCATACATAGATATCAGAAGGCGTACAGCATTCTATAGTCAAAAATTTCATCACCGCACGAAGCTCCACACTTGACATGGTGCGTATAAGTTATGTTTGGTCCTCTCTCTGGCGGGCAGGTACTTGTGGAGAAGAACGCAAATATGCGCACTAGTGATCAAACCTTCACCTTCGAAGCGCAACAATTCTAACTTTTGTACCCATCCACTAAGTAGTCAGGCCAGAAACTTTTGGACCTACCCTCGTATATATGTAAATTATTTCTGTAAGTATCACCCTCTATTTCTTACCCTTTCTGGTTAGTAAGTAAATGGTAAAAATTTCAGAAAACTTACTCAACCCAAATACATGTCTCAATGAAAGTGAAAATCCCCATAAATATGACAATTTCAAAATTTCAAAATATGTCATTCACTTTTAGGTTTAAAATATATTTAAACATAAAAATGATTTAAATAATGCTTACAACAACATAAGTACTTTTAAGTAGCATGGTAAGATTTGTTGTCTACATTAAATTGGCCTGAAAAAAGTTTAATACTTTTTTACATAAAACTAAATCTCTATGAAAAAGCTGGAAAATGGCCCCCATAGTGTTTTACTGCTTGCAATCATGGAGGTATTTCTTTCCTCCATGCTTGCAATGGGTATTGGTTTTGCCCTATCTTTGGTTATGAGATTGTTATATTCTTCCATAAATTTCACACCTCTCTCTATTGTGAGGATTCTAACTACAGTAAGGCAATGTTGTTAATCATGTAGAGAATTTCAGATTGCAGTATCTTGACCAACCAAATCAAATGATATTTTAAATGGCTTAAAAATTGATTTTTTGACACAAACTTATTTAACTTCTTGTGAGTAAATTCTGTTACTTCCACATGGTCCAATTTTAAACACTTGCAATCAAAATTACAAAATTATTCATTTTCTTGATATGCTTTGGTCATTTTTACTTTTCCTTCAGGAGCAAGTGCATCATCAAAAATTGCCAAACCCACAGTTCCTTCAGTAAGATATCACAAACAACTAATTTTTTTATGTTTGCCTGAAATTCTTTCCATTCATATCTGTGTGTGGCAAGTATGGATGTTCTTACATCTTTGCCCCTGCCATCTGTCTCACCTACATGACTGAGGTTGAAATGAAGTCTTCACAGGTGTACCGCCGGATAGTGTTTTGAAAACACGATATTTCGACGACTAGCTCCGTCATCTTCATCAGGTGTCGAGACGTCTGCATAGGTCGGCTGACCTGTGCACTGACCTGTGCAGACATCTCGACACCTGATGAAGACGATGGAGCTAGTCGTCAAATATCGTGTTTTCAAAACACTATCCGGTGGTACACCCGTGAAGACATCATTTCAAGCATACACCAGGAAAGTCTCCGTTCTTACATGACTCAGGTTATCAACAAAAAAAAAAGGGAATTTTGGATGCATTTTTTGCGGTTTCTTTTTTACAAACTCATCTCCCTTTCATCTATGATAAGATACGGGTTATTTTTTTCTGTTATATCTTATTTTGTAAAAGTAAAGGCCTTTTAAAAATACCAAGTTCTCTTAGACCACACTTTGCTGGCTAAAGAAGCAGTGTTCCATATTTCTAGGTACATTTTTACAATAAATATGCAAATATCCTTCAGTCCCTGTAGTTCCTGCTGAGACAAGGTAAATTAATTTTGAAAATTAAATATTTTCAAGCATTATACAGCTTTGCCATCCATCAAGAATGTTGGAAAGCACCACGTAATCAAAATTTAATTGTTTTTGTTTCATATCTGCCTAATCATGTAATAACTAACTGCAGGAGCTCGTTGAAGGTTGTCTTACAATTTGAGGTTTTGCAAAATTAAGTGTAATCTCTAAAGCAGCCTGTAGATGATCAAATTGTTAGGCAAATTATTTGAGAGACTGTGGCATTGTTTAACGCTTTTGTCAAACAAGCAAGGTGTTTGAAGGAAATTTTGATTGACGGCATGTTTGTCAAATAAGTTTGAAGGTGTGCGGCAGTGTTTGTAAAACATTATTTCAGTTATCGCATAGAAACCAAGAACAACATAACACCAAGTTGAAACAGTATGGAGGATAATGGGCTGAGTGGGCATAATTTATCTGCCAAAGAATTAGTTTTACAGTTCATCTTCATATATAGGGATTTGCCGGTGCTATGGAAAATAAAATCCAAATAATATTTAGAAAAGAGTAAGAGAAGTGTGAGATTAAAAAAATGATTGATCTATTTCAGGGTTTCTCAAATTCATAGCTCCATGTACCCCTATGAAATTTGCCAAACAATGGTGAAACCCCTTAAAAAACACTTTTTTAAAAAAATAATACGGATTTTTGTATAAAAAAGTAATACAGCCCCAAAGAGCAATATGTTATTAATTAATTTGATGGCTGGGCTCATTTCATGTCGCAAGTTGAATCAATTTAGGAGCAATTTTGCTCATTTTCAATCTCAAATCACCACGTTGCACTTGTAGTATAACAGGCTACCATAATAATTACTCTGTGAAATGGGTAACTAAGGAAACATTTAGAAAAACAGAAGAAAAAGAAGATCAAGACTAGACAAGCTTGGTGAAGGCCGTGTCGTGTTTGCTTTGAATTTTAAAGTTACTGTGGAAAAGAACCTGTACATATTCAGATGATTAAGAATGTTATAATATTATAATAAAAAAGGGAATTAATTCACACTAGATTATTATTTATTTGGCAAAGCTGGATGATGGAGAATGGAAATTGTGTTTCTTATTTTCTCATAGTTAAGGAAATAAAGCTTTAGAAGAAACTGCAATAAATAATTAAGCAGATATTTTCACTATGACGACGAGAAAAATAAATAAAATTACGAAACGTTCTGAGAAGATGTTCATAGAAATACGAGATCAGTGATTAGAAATACGAGAACAGTAAATAAGAAAAACAAATATAAATAGGAGACACTCTCAAGATACCCAGCCAGCCAACATAGAGGTAAATCATGTCGCTAGTCCCCTACATTCAATTGACGAACCCCGAGGGGTTCATGTTCCCCACTTTGAGAAACCCTAATCTATTGAAAATGTGTCGTCCGAACATTACTGAAGAAGTAAAAAAAAATAAAAAAAATAAATAAAAAGTAATATGCTATGAGCAAATTTCAAGAGCAAATATAATAAAATGAAAAAGTCCATAAAATCAGGGCCACTTGTTTGGTACCTCAAAGTTATTGATAATCTGTGTGTACCTGGTATAGACTGGCTCATAATGGTGTCCAATTTTTCAATGCAAGGACATAATAAAGATAGTAAGTAGATACACAGAAAATTACTGTAATGATCTGGTTCTGTGCGTAATATTTCTCATAATAAATGTTTAATAATATTTAATTAAATTGCAATGGTGTGCACGCTCTGGTGCCAATTTCCCTACACACCCATCTTCACCCTTTCCTGCACCCACCTACATTTGCCCGCTGCAAATTTTAACTTTAAATTCTTTCAATGTTTTGGTGAATTATTCATCATTTCTCTTGGTAACTTATTCCAATCGCTGACACCCTTATCCAAAAAAGAGAATCTTCCTACACCCTTGTGCCTGAAATCGAGTTACAGCTTCATGTTCATGTATATATCTCTGTTAATTTCAACCATTATCCACCAACATCTACTTTTTTTTTAACATACAGTGCAAAAGTGAACACTAAAAATGCTTTGTGGCACGCAACTTGTCCTGACAAGGTGAAAAATTAAACTAAAGTCAAGTTTGACAAATTTGTTTGCATTGTTTGACAAACAATTTTGTCAAACAAATTTGATCATCTATAAGTCCCTTAAGTCCTTTCCAACACTGTTCATAAAAAATTGACTGTCAATTGCAACAGCAAACCTCTATATTATTCTAGGCTTTTTGAAATCATTGAAATAATCCTGCATACGATCTAGATGATGTAGCAATAATAGCTTTGAGTCACAAGAAATTGTCTTTTTTTATATGCATGTATATAGACCCTACATATAAGTTCCATGGCACAGATGCAAGCTGTATCAAATTAGTCCTACAGTTTTTTTTTTTATGCATTGTTGTTATTCTTATATCTGATTCTTTTTGTGTGTTTTTTAAGACCTTTCCATCCATTAAACAAACCTTCCAATATAGTAAAGCAGTGATGAAATACTCTGTGCTACTTTTGTTTTTTACCAAAATATTTCATTTCCACAGACAACCAAATGAGCACTTTCACGCTTAGTTTTATGCATCTCATATTACAAAAGTAATACTTTAAGCACTTGTTTATTAGAAGGTAACTTACTACCCAATATTTTATTGTTTTCTTTTCCAATCAAATATATCTTATTGCAGTTTATTTTTTAATGCCATTATTACCCAATAGCCATCCACATTCTAGCACCTTGCATCAGAGGGGGGAAAAAAAACACATGTTTGATATCTAAAACTACTGCCATCTATCATGACTCATGACTTCTAACTGTTGGTGATCTATTAAAGAAGTCTGATTTACTGCATATTTGGTATGGTTTTGTTTACATATTTATGTCCTGTATGTAATAGAGTATTAAATTGTTTTCATCCTATTAGTAGAAAAAAATAGTAATTTCACTCAACCCCCCTTTTTTTATTTAGAAATTCGCAAATGACCCAAGTTGTTGTTTTTTTTTTCAGTTTTAAGTCAATTAGAAAAAGCTGAGAGGGTGAGAACTTAAAAATAATGTGGTTGAAAAATAAAAATCACTCTTTGGGTAATTTGTTTCCTGAAATATCATAATAAGCTTTGTATGTAATATATATATATTTAGCCATAAAAACTTTATTCACTGAAAGATTGCAGCTCGATCAATTTGAAATTTTATCAATAAATATAATGGGGAAATAATTTCCAAATGATATCTGCATCCTGCTTCAGAAACATCTTAATAACACAACTAGCTGCCGGTTATTCAATAACATTGAAAATGGGTATCAACAGTAACCTAAAAGTTCAATCATTTGGAATAGAATACCTACTTTTCTAAAAACATGAAGATAAATTATAGCAATAGAATTCACTAGTAAGCAAAATTTGGGTTTTTAAATCAGAGAGAGAGGTAACAACACTTCTGGTTGGCTACAAGCAGTATGGAAAAAAAAAAAAAAACATGCACACACAAATGAAGTAGGCATTTTCAGGGCACAATCTTAAGTGTGTTTTCTTACGGATTCTTTTGCATCTGTATTTAGATCAAGTGATGGAAGATGTTGTACTTGTCATGGCAGCGGAAACATATGGAAGAACTTGCTGAAAAGATGTAGTAGAGAAATGATATGGGGGAATATTAATATGTACCCATTTACAAACTTTGGTGATTCGGTGTTTTTTGCTACGCATCTAGCTGTGTGTGTTGAAATAGATATTGAGTTACAGTTGCAAGCACACCAAGTGCTTTTTATTGATAACTACCTCACTAGCACCTTACATTCATAATAAAAGATGATTATTGTCATTATACAGGATGGCGCAAAAAGAGAGCATGAATTTCAAACTGTTATAATTAGCTCTGTTTTGATCACACAGAAACTTTACTCACATCAATACAATATATAATTTATCCAGTTTATGAAATGCATTTAACTTAACATTAAAAGATAATTTCAGACAGATGACAACCTTCTTCATGTATACACATTAAAAGTCTTTCTTCAAAGTTATCCATTGCTTTCTTCAAAGTGTCATGTGGAACAGCAGCGATTTCTTCACATATTGCAACTTTCAGATCTTTGAGTGTATGAGGTTTGTTGCAATAAATATTACTTTTTAAGTAACCCCATAAAAAGAAGTCACAAAGCGACAAATCTGGTGAGAGTGCAAGCCAGTGGAAATCGCCGAAATGTGAGATCACATGTTGTGGAAACATTTCTTGGACAACTGCCATGGAATCATTCACCGTGTGGGCAGTGGATACATCCTGTTTGAACCATATCTCCGTCATGTTGATCCCTAAAGTGTCAATTGTGGCTGCAAAAAATTGCGTAGCATTGCAACATAATATTCAGAATTCACTGTTACGCTAACACCACCCTCTTAAAAAAAAAAAAATAAGACCCAATGATTCCCACTTTTGAAACTCCACACCAAACGGTCACTTTTGAACTGTGCAGTGGTGTTTGATGCAGTTCTTGTGGGTTGGTTGTCTGCTTCCCAATACTGACAGTTTTGTTTGTTTACATAACTGTCTAAATGGAAGTGAGCTTCATCGCTTATCATTAGCAAGAATATCAAGCATTCTGTCACAAAACAGTCTCTGTTGCTCATGATCACGTTCGTAAATCTTTTTCACGATCATAATTTTGTAAGGATGAAATTGTAACTTATCCTTCAGGATGCAAACCCAGAGTTGGAGCGGCAAGGACTTTGAAGAACATTTGCTCTTATTCTGTCGACATTTTCTGGGGTTCACACCATACAAGGACATCCAAATGAGGATGACCAGATTACTTCTGTTTCATGACACTTCCAGTTTTCCGAAAAGAGTTAACCCAGTGAATTATTGTGTTGCAATCAGGAACAAAACCATTTCATGGAACATTGAACTGTGTTCAGAAAAAACTTTGAACTGTGATAACAGATTCATTACTTTTGAAAAATTGTTCAACAGCAAAAACGCGATGCTGCACGGACCACTATGCCATTGCTAATGAAACTGGATGCTCTAACCTACAAAACAACAGATCCCCCACCCCCTACATTCCACTCCCACCACATATACTACTCAAATCAAATCCATGCGTTATTTTGCGCCACCCTGCATATTATTATATATCTTGAGCTATTTCCCCCTAACACACATTAGGTTAAAAATTCATCATATGGAACAGGGCACAAATGCTTCAGTATTATTGCTCAGTACTTGGATTAATTTACCAAAGTTGAAGCAAGGATTTCAGTCCTACTGTCTACAGCTTTGACAAATAATTGTTTTACTTTTTCTAGCCTTACATTGTGGCTTTGTTTTCTGTTAACATTAAAGCTATAAGATTATTTAATCTTTACAAAGCCAATGAATTCAGGACTTTTCAATGGCTAAATGAGATTTATGACAAATTACGAGGAGGTTATTATCAGTACCATAGCTAGGTTAACAAGGACTCCAGTGTAAAAAAAATTATTGGGGGCCTCCAGCCAAATGGGCAACTTTTAAAGAAAAGAAAAAAAAGAAAAAAAGAGAGCTCTACCCTGAGTTTTGGGGTTCCTCTGAGCTGAGCTGAGCTTGTGGGACCCCTAAGCTTGGGGGCCGTAGTGCATGGAACCACCTAACCCTCCGATAGCGCTATGCCAATGGTTATCATGTTCATTACTTGTTAGTATTACCTACTACTAAGCAATGAGAAATCTTAACCAATTTGTGCAACTGTAAGGGCATCCAAAAGCTATGAGGCTCCATTTAGTCCTGACCTCACTTGAAACCTCTCCCCCCCCCCCCTACTCCTCCCCAAGTAGCCTGAGACGACCTTAGCTTTTTCCCTATGAATTGCAGAAGACTTTTTGTACTGTTTCCTCTTGGATATCTATTGTTAAAACTATTGTATATATATTGAATGCAACTGATATTTGTGCTATGTACTTTTCTGTAATTATAAATATTCTGAATGAAATGTTAATATATGATGAATTATTGGGAAAAATCTTTTTCTTGTATACAGTCATGGAACCTTTCCATCTTAAAACCATTCTCCTTATCCCATTCATGATTGTTCCGTCTTATTAATGAACAAACTACGCCTACCCATAAAAACAATTCAAAGAACTGCATTTTTTTTCTTTTTCTGTAGTTTTGTCACCTTTCATTCTACATTATAAAGGATTGATTCTTTGATCGGCTTAAAAGATTTCTATAAATCGTTGGATACTGAAAACGTGTTGGAAAAATATTTCTGATAAGCCTCATAAGTTAATTTTACAGTGCCACTTTACACCATACTTTGAACTTGAAATTCACTTGACAGAACAACATTAGAATTATTTTATCAATGGCTGGTGTGGTAGCATGGGTGATTCTAATAAAAACAGCTTTATTTCGAAGCATCAAAATAATACAAGCTGTCAATGCCCTGGAAAATTCCAGGTGACATCCATAAGCAAATTTAAGTCTAGTTATGGCATGTTTAATGGTTTTAAAATCAGAATGTGCCGTCGCATGTCGGTTAGTTCAAATGCACCAGCTGCGTGCAACCCAACACTATGAATTCAAGTCAATCACATGTGCAGCAGTGTTAGTATACAGGGTGTACAGTAATGAAACAATCCCTCAACCGCAGTTATGTTACATGTCATACTATATGACAAAATTTTATTTTATTAAAAGTCTCACCATTTTCGAGATATTGACTGTTTTATTTTTTTTCAAAACATGCTACTTTATTCAGTTTATTCCATGACATTTCTACAAATTATTTGTATGCACACCATAACAAAAACTTAGGCTAAATCATTATCATTTTTTACTACATGTTTAAAACACACAATGGTCTCTTTAGCAGATTGAACTATCATAAAACAATCATTTGAAAAGAAGAATAAAATAATTAAGCCATTTTAGATTTTTTATAAGTATTTTAACGATTTAAGAAAAAAAAGATCATTGTTTTAGATGACTCAAATAGTCTGAGTAAAAAAAACAGGGTGAAAAAAGTCGTAAATTGTTGAAATGGCATGAAATAAACTGAACAAAGTCACATTTTGAAAACAATATTTAAAAAATTAATATCAGGAAAATGGTGAGATTTTTACTAAAATAAAATTTTGTCATATAGTAGGAAACGATGTGGCCTATCTGTGGTTGCAGGATTATACTTTCATTCCTGGTTGCCCTGTATAGGACATTTAAATTACATATGGAGATAATTAAATAGTACAAATAGTGGGAATATCTACATGCTGTTGTGTGTTCTGTACCTAGTGTTGTCAAAAAACGTTTTTTTTCTGACTTAAAAAAAAAAAAAAAAAAAAAAAAAAAAAAAAAAAAAAAATGTTTTTTCTGGGACATGTTTCTTTTTCATAACTACTAAATTTCATATTTTTAAGGCATTTATCATTTAATATGACTGTTTTAGAGTTTATACTTAGTATTTATCTTAATTTTTAAATCTACTATATTTTTCTGGTTCAGTAGAAAAAAAAATACAAAAATATTGGCAACATTGACTGCAATATTCTTCTACGAACGGGGATTTCCTGAATAGGCTAGGTGTCACGAGAAGGAATCCCCATTATTTGGATTAATACTCACTATTTGGACTAGTGCTGCCAACCCTACAAATATATCTGTAGACCTACGGATCTTTTCAAAAAATTAGGAATTTTAAATTTATCAACGGTTTTTTGCCTCTTTTTATTAGTTCTTATGCTTTCCTTATATTCGTATACCTGTTAAACTTGCAGCATATAGTGATACTGAGTCATTAAATTGTCAGTTATTATGAATCATTTCCTTGCAACCATTGGCATAAACCAACGATTTAAAAGAAATAAAGCTCCTATTTTGTATGATAATAGATTTAAATTCAAACTTAAAAGACCGTAATATGGAATATCGGCGCAGTCTTTATGCACAGTGTGTACTTTGCTCACAATTTAAAATTGCAATCTCAAAATCTTTTGTGTACAATACAACCAATAAAAGAAAATGTAACTACTTCTGAAGTTATGGATCTAGTGGAGACAGAAGAAAAAACAGAAAATTTTGACTCTGACTGCACTAGTGTTGGTATTACTGATACTAGTGAATGTGGTACTGACCAAGAGGATGGATAAAAAATTATGTTACCTTATACATTATACATTGTACGATTTAGTAAGATTTAAAACACAACGTAAAATGTAACTTCCGTAAATAAAACTATAATTTATCAAATATATTGTTTTCTGAAACAAAAAACAAATTTAGAAAAAAACCCAGGGTGCTAGGTTCTTTTTCAATGTTTTTTTTTTCACAAATCTGGAAAAAAAATATTTTTTTTAATCTGCAACACTATCTATCTGTACCTCATTTTAACTGTGAAAAATAATATGAATGAAAAGTTACATGGGTTGGCTCAGACCCTTCCCCCCCCCCCCAAATCCCAGGTAGCCCAGAGAAGCTTTCTTCCTAATCCCTCCAACCCCTAGAGAGAGCCACAGTTTATTGATGCTCCCTTATGAAAGTTCCCACTGTTATTTTCAACTATTACACATAAAAGTTGGTCCACAGTAGCGTAGCAATGGGATGGTCGGATGGGCAAAATTCCACAGGTTCCCAGCCAGAGGGGACCACCGATGACCAGCCAAATGGCTCCCCTGAATCAAGATCAACCCATTGTCGCCAGAGATTAATTCTTCCCTCCCCTTGGTGAGCTAAAGGTTTGCCAGTTGATGCAAGATGGCAGACCAAAGGAAGACTAGCAACAGATCTGTACATTAAAACATTTTTTCAAAGGAAATTTCATGTGCAGTTACAAATTTGTGGTGTCCTTTGGATAAAATAATATGCAAAAAGAGTGAAGAGTTTCAGATGGAATACTCAGTGCTGGACAGGAAATGTTAATGACCAGTATCTATCTGCAGTCCCAAGTACATTGATGCTATAAGAACAGCACTGCAAACAATTCTCTGTAAATTAATCAGGAAGGAAGCAACAGAATGCTTAATAAATCCAGAATTTTGGTAACTAATTTTAAAAACAATTTAAAGTTGTATCCTTATCAAATTGCATTGTTAGGTAAGCTAACAGTTAAACATCAATGAAAAAATAATAGTATATTCTAAATCGGCTGGTAATCAAGAGACAATGTTTAATAAATCCTTAGTTTTTTAACTAAACAAGTTTTCATATGAACTCTATAATCACTAAACAAAATGCTCATTTGTTAACAGAGATTTGTGATTCAACACCACCATTCATGTTGACGTTGCCAGGGTCATATTGAATTTATGAGAAAATTGTGGTGACATTGAACTTGTGATTCACTGAAAACACATCTCTAACTAACTAACCTTTTAATTTTTCTTTTTGGGACTATTAATATACTTAAAAATTTTAAACTGGAACATTTTATGAGCTACCATCTTATTGTCAAATTTTGCAAGTCACATTTTATCAAAGCTACAAGTATGTAATAATTAACATGAATTGCTTGACAGCAAATATATAAAACCATACCTTAGCTTCTTTGTTCCTCCAAGGTTTGGAATGCTGGCCTGATTTACAACCATCAGGAAATTCGTCATTACCTCCAACACCCACACCTAAACTTATATAAAACTGAAAAGAAGATTTCAAAATATTAGCTTTTATATAGACTTGTTACTTGAACTTTCATAGTCACTGTTATTACCAAAAAATGTGTAATGAACCATAATTTTAGAAAAGTATTATTTTAACTAGAAAGGATACTTCTCATTATATTGTGTAAAGTGAGGTGTTGAATGCCATACTGAGCATATTAATACATAAAAAGAGTGCTGCAGAATTGAGGTAAAGAGATGCCCTTTATTGTGATGACAAAGGAAGAAATATTATCAAACTCATTAAAAATGTATATTAAATGCAAGTAAAGAATTGCTAACCCAAAGTAAAGTATTTTACACTAAAGTGTGCAGATTTAACAATGCAAATTTCCTCTTAGGGGAATTTCATGTATCTTTGCTCACCCGCCCTCCATTCCCATCAAATACGTTAGTGTGTCACTGAATGAAGCAGTGAACTTTTGAAAATAACTGCCTTAACCACTGAGCTCTCAGACCACTTTTTTAAATCGATTTTATTCTGGATTTAACTTGCTTTATTCATTGTTTATGATTAGAGAGTGTAAACCTTAATTATAACCTTCCAATGTGGTTTATTAAATTTGACAACAAAGTAAACGTGTCCTTTCATGTGGATAATGAATAAATTAGATAATAGAAGCTTGCAGACATTGATAAACTAAATGTTGTTTATGATTACAGGGGGGAGATAGAATTGCTTGTTGATGGCTTGATGTGTGAATATCTAGGCATAACATTTTATACCATATCCAACATAAAATATTAATCAGATTAGTGAGGGAACTGAGTTGCGAAACTTTGGTCAACACATTACTTGAATATGGTGCTGTAGTTTGGGACCCATATTTTGATTATCAAATATAGGAGTTGGAGGGTGTACGAAGGAGAGTGGCTAAATTAGCCTGTGAAAATTACTGCAGGACACAGCCAGTAGCTGGTAAGATAAAGGAGCTGGATGGGAGTCATTGGAAGACAGGAGGAGGGTAGGGAGTGCTGAAAATAGGTAATGGAATGGAAATGTACACAATTTGTAGTGGGAATTGTCAGGATCCATGGCGTATGTGGGGTTGCATATCGCCTAAGTCACCTGAACCAGATGTTGTCCAAGATTTTCTAAAGTTATGAAACCGTGTAGAATTAATATTGCTAACAGTTCAAATGACCACAGTCGCCACTTGCAGGCTTAACCTTCTGCAAGAAAGGTAGTATGCTAATAAATGAAAGTCTCAAGTCGAAATCAAAAAGTCATATATTCTCCAAAATTTTCACATAAATGTTATAAATCACTGTTAGCACAAGCAATCGGATTGAAATCGTCTCCAAAAATTACAAGTTGAGATTCCAGAGCATTAAACCGCTTCTCCCCAAGTTGAAACAGAACAAAAGTTTGAATTCACATGTTCATCCAAATTTTCAAAATGTCCGCCACTACGCGTTCTAACAAGGTCAATCAACCACACCAGACGCCATGATGTAGGTTACCCATGAACACCTTCAACCAAAACCGCGCGAGACCCGAACGTGCTCTCACACGCGCTTCAACATCGAGACTGTTCTATCGGCGTAGTGGTGTCCTTTTTTTTTTTTTTTTTTTACATTTCATTCCTCCCAGCAGAAGGCTGGGAGGCGGGCTGCTGGAGAGTCATAGGGGACTCTTTTCAGCCAATCTACTACTACGGGGAGGGAAGGGGGATGGAAGGTCGGCCGTGGCCTTGTAGGGAACCATCCCAGCATTCGCCTAAGTGTCTGAGGGAAACCACGGAAAACCTCAGACAGGATGGCCGAACCGAGTTTAACCCCGGTCCTCCCGAATGATAGGTAGGAGGCCAATATTGGCCTCCTCCCATCTCGGAGTAGTGGTGTCCTATCACAGTTTCCTTATATAGGAGTTGATCCCGTGATGACGTATTTCTACCGTGTCCTTCCGCGCTCCTAGACATCCCCTACTGTTCGATCTAATAACTTCCTTAATACTAGGTTAATCTCAGCAAGTAAATGGTAAAAGTGATGGGTGTTACTAGACGAAGTGTATAGTGCCTGAATATTGTGTTAATTTTGCCTCTCCGAAAACTTGTCGACATGGTTGATTTTTGCAAGTCTTACAGCTTTAGTCAAAATTTTGTTATTTTTAAAATTGGTTGTAATTATCAATGTGAAAGTAAGCTTAAAATATTATTCTCGATTTTAGGTTCTCCCAGAATGTCTACTTTGTTTAACTCAGTTGAGTTATGGTAAAACCGTAAATTCCTCACACTCGGTTGTGACCACGATTTAGTTTTCCTGGAATAACTCTGAAGTTTTATGGGTTATCGTGCCGGAAAAATTATCAAAGTATAGCCTGGATTTAACTGCGCATTTTGAAGTTTATCTTGTCTCTGTAGCTGTTACCACTGAGACACAATAAATTGTTTAGTGATTTGCACGTGTGTTGGGTGTCAATAAAAATAAGAAAATCTATAACATCGGTTCTATGGCTTTTTATTACTTGAAATTAATCTGTAGGAAGCTAAAAGAATGGATTTTTATGATAAACTAATTTTTATCCCGGAATCAAAGTAGGTTATTGAATGATAAATTGCCAAAACTGGGTGTTCAATTTTTACGTGTTAAAACTATATTTAAAAATACTTAAAGTGTTGGAAAACTATCAGATTTAATTGAATTTACTTCACTTTCGGACTGTTTTATTTTATTCTCTACTTTATATTGTGTGGCAGTGTTTAAAATCAGTGTTGAAGCATTTTCTATGTGTGCAGTGTCTGTAACAAATTATTTCATGATCGGATTAACATTCAACAGGTTAGTGAAATGCCTTAAAATGTGTTTAGAAAATTAGCCTAATTATGGGTGTAAACTGGTATTTACATGCTCTTAGCGCTTTTGAAATGGCTTTAAAGTGCTGGAATTTATTCCTGAAAGTTGGACAAATTAATCGATTTACCGGCGTCTATTTACTCACTGATATTTCATATTCTACGGACTGAAACTATTTAAAACCTATTAAAATTGAAAGATTATTTTATTTACTGCTTGTTTTTCTACTTTTAAAATCCTGAAACTACTTAAAAGACCAAAATTATGTATGTGAACTGTTTAAGCAAAATGAGTATTAAAAATCCAATATAATTTCTTCTTGTGGTTATTAGATGCTTTAAAACTATCAGAAACCTGTTAATTTATCTACTAGACTGTCTCAGGGATTATTATTGCTGTTTTTGGGGCTTTAAGATGGTCAAGTTTCATTACAATGAATTATTTTCATTTCTGCTTCAGACTGTTATTTTATCATCCAGTTTATTTCTTTGAAAATCCTACTAAACTATCTTTAAATGTGAAGTTATGGTTATGGTGCGTCTAGGCCTGTGTATTATAGGTTCTTTATTGCCTTTACTGTGTGAAATTCACTTCAAAAATACCAAAACTGATATCTGTCAAGATTTTTATGGTTAGATTTTTCCTGTATGGATATTACTTATTTATCTCTGGAATGATTCGTATTAAACATGATAAGGGTTTTATTTATGCATTCTACTTGCAATTATTCAACATTTACTTCGTTTAAATCGGTTCCCAATATCTCGCCAACTAATGTTAGTATCTGTTATCGAAAGTTTATTCTTATGTGAAATAACCTATTTCCTACTGAAATATCCTGGCTTTAATGCAGTTTATAGTTTATTTATGTTAGTTATGTGTGATTTATTCACTTTATTATACCTGTGGTGTAGTTAACTCGATTTTAATTTTGGTACCGGATACTAAAACAAACCCCAAACTCGACCGAAATCCTACTAAATATTTGAAAATAGAATGAGGGATACCTTACAGAATGTTTATACATCTCAGTAATGCTAAAACATCTCTGTTGTCCAACAAAATTATCTATCCCACTACCTTTCACCGTTGTGGCTGTTCACTGCTGAAAAAATGTTATCTCTCACAAAGTTGCTTAATTCATTGTTCTGCCACCATTCAGAGACTTAACACTGAGAAAATGAAATGTTATACATCAATGCTGAGGATCTGCTACATTTAAACTGAATAAAATATGAATGACATAGTAAAAAAAAAATTTTATCTTCATTTCATTCCTACCAGCAGAGCCAATTATTGTTTTATCAGATCTTTATAATTAATCCTCAGATTGGCAGATTCTAGCTAGAAACATGAAAACTTACAAATAACACAATGCACTCAGAACACATCGTTTAGACCCCAAAATCACAATTCAATTGATATACTTACAACAATGAAAGTAATAGTTTTCCTTCATTTTGCAACGGAGTACAGTAATAAAACACTTATTTGAACAATATGGTTCCAAGATGGACAGCCAATTCAAGAGCAAAGGTGGGCTGTTGGCCAATGAAAATCAGTTTCATTCACCATCACAATCCCTCCTCTGTCATCAACCTTACTTGAATTAGCCAACCCCATACTGGCTTCTCCAAAACTCTATACTGAACTAATTCACACCATGGCTACTTGAAGTCATTTTCACATTAATCCATAATTATCATTTGTTATTAATTTCCCTCAAAATTCTTATAATTTTCCCAAATTTACGTAAAATCCTCATCTTGTTTACTGTACCACTTTCTTCTCATTGATTCTTCCCAATTAATTCATCTCTTATAAAGCTCTCATTTACAACATTTATTCAAATTGTCTTTATATACCTCCTTTTGATTACAATGCATTGTGCTGTATTTAGTTAACTTCCACAATATTCTTCAAAATGATAATAGGGAAAACCCTGTCCTGTTACAATTCACCTGTGAAGAAAATATTCAAGACACAACTGACAGCCAAAAGTAATTCCAACAATTTTCTGGCTGTCATTGGATCAATATTTGAACATTATCAAGAGAGGGACTTACCAGTAAACAGTAACCATTAGACTGGCATGCTGTATGACAAGCTAAACCCTACAATTTAAATCAAATTCTGAAGACTTAAAAGTCACATCGTTCTTGCATGACAATGCCCATACTCATAGTACTTTTCACTCTGTTCAAACCCTACAGGAATCACACTCTGAGGTACCGAAACATCCTCCAATCAGTCCTGTCCTTACATATTTAAACTATCAAATGTTTGGTCCACCAGAGATGTTTTGATTGTTCACTATTAGTCTTGAGACAAGAAGTGAAAAAACTGAAATTTTCCTAGGTGGAAAGAGTGTTTCATGAGAGCAAAAAAGAAGCTTGTATAGTGGAGGGTAAAATGCATTGAAAAACAAGGGGACAATATTGAAAAATGGTATCCTTATAAGGTTGTCATAGCATTTCCAACTTCACTACAGATGATTACTAACACACCATTACATAAAATATGATAAATCAATTAAGTAAATAAACTGATGTACCTCTCTGTCAAATGGTGCTATTCTTGATTTCCATGGATTGTTGGGTGCTGAAGAAAACTCCTCATAGCCTCCAAATCCACTTATTGGAGGTGCAACTGTTCCTATTTCAGTGCCATCAATGCTAAATGTAAGTTGGTCTGAAATTTAACAATAAAATTATACCTTTATTTATGTTACTAGTGTAATCATTTGTAGAAAATTCATTAAAATCTTATAAATCTAATGCTTTGACCTAACATTGTAGATTCAGTCTAGTGTGATGGCCAAATAGCTGTTGGCTATAACTTGGTTCACTTTGTTTGTTTTTTTTAATTATTATTATTATCATCATCATCTCACAAAGCTTTATGAGATGAAGTCAGATCTTCTATGGAAGTTACTCCCATAAACGATTTTACCTCTTTTTTTTTCATTCAACGTATAGTCAAAAATGTCGCAAATGCAGGCAGAAATCCAGTGGTGTTACTACTCATAAGAGATGTTAACAGATGACGGCAACAATTCACACCATCTAGAATCATATAAAATAATCAGTATAATGCACTAGTAAATAAGCCATTTCTAACAACAGCCTGTATCTCACTTCTGCTGGAGGAGGCTGATAACCTTTCAGTATTACTGTAATAAAATAATAATAATTATGTGACGTATAATGACCTTCTAGTTTGCTCATACCATTTTAACTAACCTGGGATTCCAACCAGGTAAAACAGACCTACAGTTTAACGTGGTATCTAAACAATGCAGCATGTCGGAGGTGAATATAAATTTCAATTCCGAAAAGTAATATGCTGTTGGTACACATCTCAGCAAACATTTTGACTGCATGTAGTCACATACCATTAAATAGATACTAATTATAGATATTTATCTTAACTTGTCAGATTGTGGATGTCACATCAAAATTTATTCTGGGACAATATGTCACTCATTATTATTTCTCCACCATTCACTACAAAGTAGTTAACAGGGGTTGCATTGCAACTGTTATAATTTCTGGATGCATATGCATAGAAAGGTATAAGTGGTATATGAAAGAAGGTGCCAATGGGCTACTTCCTCATGGAAAACCCAGATCAGAATGGCCAGAGCAGTTTATCGAGAACTACTCTTGTCAAATTCAAAGTATTCTTGCTCAATAAATCAAAATCATCCTATTCCATTCCTTTATTGCTTTTTACATCCCTAAACAGTTTTGTTATTCACTAAATGTCAAGAACAAAATATTTCATAATTTTGCTGGCATCAGTGGTAAATATTGGGACCTTTACTATATTTTCTTTGTGAAAGCCTTGTTAAAAACATTATTAAAAATTTCTGCCTTCCCTATTCTAGTTTACATTAATTCCCCATTTTCATTAATAAGTAATGGTATAACCTTATGAGAGCCATGTACTACTTTAATATATGGCCAGAACTTTTTTAGATTAGTAATTAGATCTTCAGATCAAATCCTGACTTGGAATTATTTTTATGCTTCACAGATTGTAATATGCACTTCCACTTATAATTGTACAAATTTATCATGGTAACATGGGTCCAGATTTGTTTGCCATGGTTTGTAAATGCCTTTGCTTCCTGAGAAAAGTTATTGCTTCCCAGTTAAACCATGATAAGCTCTTACCAAATAATGGATTTATCAATTTTCCCAGTCAGGGCAAAAACTTGAAATTGCTGCCCCTTCATCAAACATGAATTTGCCACAAGGAGTAATAGAGCTAAAAAGGAAATTCACACCACATGATTTTGTGACCCCTTGCAGTTGCCAGTTGAGGAAAGTGCCACAGTTTGCCCCTAACCGCTAGGTCCAGCACTGTTTCTTATTAACCTTAATAAATTTCTTAGGAACAAATTGATTAAGATTCCTCTATATTATAATTTTCAAATTATTCCATTAATAGTAGTCCCTACCAAAAACCAACTTGCACTTTTTGCGAGAATCTAATTGAATGAAAAATCTACACTAATTTGTAAATGCTTACTTTAATTTCTCAGTTTTTTATAATTACAGCAGAATTAAACATATTATATTTTGTCCCTGGAACTGAGGCTGTACATTTTTTTTTAAACCCTATGTATTGATCCCATCCCAGCTAAATAAAATGCTTATTTTATTTGTTTTAAGTTCTTATTATTTTAAGTTTTTAACTTGGGATTATCTCCTAATATTGCCTTCACTGTCTTAGTTGTAACATGTTTCTGCTTTTATCATCTCAAGATAAATTTCAGGACTCAAAAGTAAGTCTTTGGTGGTAGTATAAACCACCTAATGTTTAAGCTAATATGTAATTAACAGACCAAATACTCAAAAACTTAGAGAAATGCACTATAAAAGAATGCAATTGTCCTGAATAGTGACCTGTGAACGTATTAAATCTAATAACATCAGACAGTTATCTGATTTGTTAGCAGAGGCAGATTTACAACTGATACTATATCCACAGAACATCCATTCCAAAGATCTGTTAAAGTTAGTTTTGTGATGGTGATATAAGTAGTAGTAGTAGTAGTAGTAGTAGTAGTAGTATTTTATTTGTCTTCTAAATCATATACATGTACTTTATACATAATGATATGGGACACGTCAATTATAAAATATGATTTACATTAAATTAATTCATACAAACCAAATATTCTTCTACAGAGTAAAAGGTATTGAAGGTATAACATCAACAATTTCTCAAAAATTCCCCTTTCTGATGTTGCTTTTACGTTATGTGGTAATTTATTGAAAAGCTTAATCCCTAAGTGAAATGTTCCATTTTGATACATTTTTGTTTTTGTATGCATAATATGCAAGTATGTTCCTGTTAATTCACTAACTGTACACACACAACAGTGTGCCAATGTATAAATGATTATTAACTTTAAGATACCCACCATATCTCGCCTACCTATTAATTACTTTTGTGATGACTAGGGGTATAATCTCAGAATATGAGACACGCGGATGGGGAGAAGCAAAAAATGTGGAAACTCTTATCTTTATATTAAAACCTTGAAGAGGAAATCAATTTAATGAAGCTAAAGGTTACTGTAATATTCTAACTCAGAAATGGAAAATGTAAAAGCACATTTCATATTACAGAGATATGAATTTTTCCACTGATAATATTTTACCTGCTGTCCACACAAGTCTGTAAGTATGGAACTCTCCCGACCATGGAATGTCACTGCTTTTTGTTAATACTTCATTGCGTATCTTTCCATTCAGCCCAATTCTGCAGCCAGCTTCAACAATACTATTTCCTAACTGAATGCCATCTTTTGTCAAATCTGGATTTCCACGAGCCATTGCAATTCGGATCTGTCCAGACTCATATCCGTCACGCCCATAGAAGTTATCTTTGGGTTCCAGCCATATCTCTGAAAAATCAATGTCATTCAAATCTGTTGGTGAATCATAAAATTCTAATATGCTAACATAGGTTATAGCAGTCAATCTAACCACACGAATTCATGTGGCTTTGTTGATCAGGTACCTAGGTGAACTAAATGCACTGTTTCAATTTGATGAGTAAAAGCATAGTCCAAAATAGTGTTTTCTTTGTGAGTGTTTTATGTCATTACTGCCCTACTTCCTACAACTTAGCTGAGTGATGGCAGGGCCGGCGTTAGGGGGGGTTAAGCGGGGCAAAAGTACCCGGGGCCCGGGCCACCAAAGGGGGGCCCGCCGGCCTGGATGCCTCAATAAATAAAAATGAAACACAAATTTTAAAATCTGCACCAGTAATTTTGAACATTTTTGTATTAAAATTTTCTGAATTAAAAAAAAAAGTGTAAGGGGGCATCCATAAATTACATGAGGTGAAATAGGGGGGGGGGGGTCCGGCGAAATATCACCAAGGGAGGTCTACGGAAATCTCACGTGGGGTTTTGGAGGGGGGGTCCGGAAAAACACCTCACGTAATTTATCGATGCCCCCTCAAGTAAAAATATTTTTGGGGAGGAGTGGAGAGGGCCTAAGATCGCTTACCCGGGGCCCGAGAATCCTAGCACCGGCCCTGAGTGATGGACATAAATCTTTTTCCTTTTCATACTAGCATTACCACGTGGCATTTCTTCTGATGCCATTGCCACAAAAATTTCCATAAAATACTCCAGTTTTATTCTACATCTTTATACGTCCATTGTACCTTCTCATGACAGACATACAGAAAACTAAATCTGCTCATTAGCAAATATACATAAAGAAAAAGAGAGACCATAATTTACAACAGGTGCTGATAGGATGTTGTAGAAAGATTAATTTAAGTTTGATTCAATTGTGATGGAGCACTTGCTCCGGAGGCAACTTCCCTACACACCTACCTTCCCATGTATTTTATATTATTATTCCTAAATTTCTTACAAGCACTTCAACACCCACCTATTTCCACCATATCTGAATTTGAACATAAAATTGTTTCCTCTTTTTTATAAATTGTCCAGAATTTCCCTTGGTAACTTATTTTAGTCCCTGACCCCATTACCTATAAGTAAACATTTTCTGACTCCTTTCCGCCTGAAATTTAGTGCTAGCTTATGTGCATCTTTTCTCTAACATGCGCTACTCCTAATCCTTTTAAAATATCTATCCAAGCATCATCGACAATACAAGCACTAGCCTGCCTTCTTTCTTTCTTTCAATAAATCCCAACCCAACTCCTTTATCATAAAAGTTACTGATAATGTCCAACAAAAAAATCTAGCTTTTCTTTTTTGCAACTCCTGAATTTGATAATGAGTGTGTGTGTGTTATATTGTATTGTGCCACATGATTCTAATTATTTGTAATCTCCATTAATGAATTTTAGGTAATCTGTCATCAACTACAAAAATAATGAGAAGGAAAATGCCTTTGGGCAACATACAAATGAGGAACGATAGGGAAAGTGATGTGTTCCCTTTCCCTAACCTACTTTGTTGTTATATTGGCCAAAAGATAAGTAAAAACAGCTACCACACAAATTAATAAATTGACATTGTTTTCAGCAAGCCATGGGAAAACCAGACTTTGTTCATGCATACCAGGATCCACACCTCAACAATTCCAAATGCATGTGTAATTGCTTAGTATATTATCTTTGTCAATTTTCATTAAAATCTAAGACTGCAGTAACAGACATCCTGAAATCCATGTTATTATACTGTTTAATGTTAAGAACTCCTTAAATCAACTAATAACTCCTTATATGAATATATCATTCTTAGCATCCCCCATGGTAGTATTTCAATGTCCCTTCTTGATATTTATTGACTCATTTCATGATAATTTCATTATGTATAGTTAGTAAAGTTACAGTAAGCTTACAATCATATGCCCAAGGGCGTAGCCAGGTACGGGCAGGGGGGGGGGGGCAGCTCCCCCCCCCCCCTAGCTGGACTCGGGTTTGCGCTCGATCAGAGTTCTGCCGAACCGAAGAGTAAACAATGTTAAGTAACATTCAAAAATTAATTCGGTTCGTTCGATTTAAACCTGCTTTCTACCGCTATTTGCAGGAAAACAGACGTTAGCGAGGGCGGGGCAGCACAACGGCCCACGTACGGCGCTGCTGACGACTCTTAGATCGGTTACACCTTGGGCGGTTTCGGCCGCGACGGAAAGTTTTCCGTCGCCGTCGTTCCAGTAGTGGCGCGAGGGATCAAATGGGAGATTACACACTGGGCTTACACCCACGGCAGAGCTGCCGTCGACGATAGGTATGCAGCCGTGCGTTGCCACTACATTCGACGGTAATTTGACCGCCCCAATCCAGACAGTGGCCCTTGTGGTCAAATAGGCGCTTGCACACTCGGCGATTTTTTAACCGTTTGTGCGCTTTCAGTTAGTTAAAGTTAACATTTTTTGAATTTAAAAATCGTAATGTAAGTTAAGTGATGATGGATACTGATCTCATTTCGTTAGCAGTTTTAAGAGACAAAACTATAGATTCTTTTAAAGATCGGAACGCTACCAGGAACGCTTGGAAAGAAGTGTGCCTTGAAATTAGGAATGATTTTGACGAAATGAAAAATGAGGAAAAATGCCTTTGGATAGTAAACTTTTGATCACGTATTTACATAAATTTTTGGAGCTTCAACTAGAAGTTGAAAAATGTTGAATCACATTTTATAGAAAGATTTTGATGTTTAATACTATATAACTGTGTCCTTATATCTTAGACATTTGCCAAGGAAAACTTTCAACATTCGAAATTCTGTGGATCGACATTTTTTTCTTCTTCTTTTCTTCTAACACAGCAGTGACGAATACAGTGAGACAAGGTGTTTAGTAACTTCGGCATCATCTTCGCAATTTACTTTCGATTGTTCTTTGTAAACTAATAGTTATTAAAAAACTTAACAGATTACAATCTAATCACAAAAGTTTAACTAGTCGATTGTGCTTCTAAGTATAAAAGCAATATAAACTCAACACTGATAGTTCATTACACAGTGAAGTATGTATTAGCTACAAATAAATATAAGTCTTAGCCATTATAGTGTATTTTTCAAACTTTTCTTGTACATCATCTATTCATATTCACCTCAAGAAGTTTTCACCCTAATTAAGATAAAATAAATATAGCGGATTGGAATTATATGAAATTAAATGTTTATTTATAGTAGGCCCGTGAGAAATCTGCTTACTTCAAGGAGATTGCCAGCATTTCCACACGTTAAATACAATTCATCAACTGGGTATTCTTCCTTTGAATGCCGTACTTAAGTTTCGAAAGCAACTGTCGAAATAAACATCCCAAAATAATTGAAAAATTTGGCGTCGTAGTTCCTCAAATATTCTGTTTTCCTTGGACTTTTTCTTTTCCTATTCTATTGCTATGGAACCTTCAAAATAACAATTTTAAAACTTAACTACGAAGTAATAAACACCAAATTAATTAAAATAACTTCTAATTTCACAAAGTGAAACTCAGGTCATCAAAAGAAAGGTACTGACGTCCGACACGTCATCTTTTACCAGCTCTTCGTAGCAGCGAAAATTTTACCGCTGTAATAGCAGCAACAGTTCTACCTCCGAATATGTAAACACCTCAATTTCTGTAGGCGGCGACGGTTATGTTTCCACTGTTGTGAAAACCGCACAGTGTGAACCGGCCTTAAAGGATTGTGCATAAACTACGTGGCTCGCTCTGGAGGGGGAGGGGTTGTCTGGAAAGCTACGCTGGGCTACTTAAAAGGGGGGGGGGGGGGATTTCCGAGCCAGGCCACGTAGCTTTTCTTTCATATTAAGATGTTCTCTGTAGTTTATACAATAAATATACAATACAATACAATACAATACCGAACATACAGAAGCATGTGAATAATTATTTCCGTCATTTTATTATCCCCGCTTGTAATTTATGATAGCCTGACAAGAAAAAACAGTACAAAAATGACTTCAGGAATATTTATGAGAAAAGCTACGTGGGGAGGGGGGGGGGAAGAGACAAAAGCCACGTTGGGCTACGTGGGGGGAGGGGGGTTGACATGAGGCCAAAATGGAGCTACGTGGTTTATGGACGGTCCCTAAGCTACGTATTGAGTATGAGCGGCTGCTGCGCGAGCCATGTTCGAGCGCGCCAAACCGGTTATTTGCCGTGCGAACCATTTCTGTTGACGAGCGCGGCTTGCGCGGCAAACTATCCAGGCACTGTCTTTTTGTGAAGCCACCGTGGACATTTCACGTGCGCGAATAGCCGCAACTTTCACTGTGATCCGACACACTGTATACTAGAAAACTAAACGAAAAAAGATTTGGTGGATATGGAAATTGTATTTTAATTGAATACAGTATGGCGAGAAACTCGTGGAAGACATTATATATGAAGCCATCGAGGATACAATAAACAAATTTTACGTGATTGACAATCGTAGAGTTTCTAAAATAATTAATTGAGCCAGTGCACTCAATTTCGGGAATCATTTCAGTTACTGATAAACGCTGTGACTTCAAGATTTCTAGTAATTGGAGACTCGTGTACTAGCCTGCATTAACTTTTTCGAGTTTCAAAACAATCATTTATTTGAACAGTTTCAGATGTTTCTGACGCACTATGCGAAGCTCTGAAAGAATGGTCAAAGGTAAGGTAATAGCACCCGTTTAATACTATTTTTTTTATTGCTATTCAATTTTCTGTTGCCATTCTTAACGAGAACTTACTCCTTAGTTAGGTAAAAGGTATTATGTTGATTCTGTCATTTGGAGATTCTATAGATTCATTGGAGTTTCAAGTGACGGTTATTGTAGTGATGGAGGTGATACCATCTGAGTCGGTTAGGCTACACATTTGCTATTACACAAAAAAATTTGGCACCGTACAATTGTATTAAAAGGCGGCCGTTTTTGTTATCCATGGCAACAAACTGTCGCTGTGCCGCGCGAGCCAACTCGAACAAAGACATCCCGTCTTAACTGCGATTAAATACCGATAGATTGCAGGCTGACTCGAACCGCACACAACGCATCCGATCGTTTATACTGAGATATAACCAGAGAGCGCGCTAATAATCTGTTCTTAAAAGTAATTCATTTGTATTTTCCGTAAGGCTAACGATGGCTTTTAATATAGTATTACATACAGTACATACAAAAAGTAAGACTTAATTTAATAAGTATAATTATCATGCATTCGTTTGTATTTTATTTATTTTTATTACTATCAAGCGATTGTGAAAAAATCGATAGTGTAAGAGCTAATTTGTGACAAAATATTTATTACTCTTGACTTTACAGTATATTTGTCGTAGGTGCTCGGATATGAGTTGGGTCGGTCCAACGGTCAAGTTGTTTCTCATTCTGTGGTCGTACCTATACTGTTACATACTGAGTTACAGCCCAGCTGCTGGGTACCTTCCTGCAAATAAATTTTCTGTAGATGCTAAAGCGACTAATTTGAAATTCAAATTTAATCTTTGTTGCTTGCAGACTTACTTGCCTCTGCTAGTATAGTCTAATTAATTTGTTACTTGAAAATTGTTACTTTAAAAATATCCATGAATATTGCATAAACATGCTTCATCACATTATCATCAATCAGCTGCTAACGATGTTAAGAACTTCTTGGAGAAAATACCAGTCGCTGTAATGATTAATACTGCTCACTAGAAGGAAGTAGAAGACAATCGATAAATCGTGTCATCTGTAATATCTTCGATTATTTTCTGTGTTACACCGTACAAATAACTTGCCGTGAAGATGTAAAGAGCAACATCAGGGTGTTCTTGAATACCTGCTGAAACTAAGAATTGATTCAAGTGTTCTGGTTTTGAAACAGCATATTGGAAAATTTAAGAAAAATGTCATGTATATCTCCCCACAGATTCAAAACGAAATCATTGGCCTGTGCGGCTTGGTTGTTAAAAATGAAATTATGCAGGCCGCAAAGAAGGCTTATACTTATATTGTCGCACATCAAGTGGATCAGGCCACGAAGAAGGAAAGACTGTCGTAGCGTAGTGGTTACGCTAAGAGACTGTGGGACTAAAGGTCGTGGGTTCGAATCTATTAAGTGCTGTAAAATCAATGTTCTAGACTGTTCTTCATCACTATATAAGCGACACTCCTTTCTAGCCGGAGTCAGTTCGCTCCGTGCTTCTGTACTGTGCCAACTGTTAATAAAGCTTCGTTGCCTTAAAGTGAGTGTTTCGTCTACGACCCCGCTACGCCCTAGGATTCTGAATTTGGTTTACTACGTGACATTATTTTGGTGGAGGCACCGGGTAGATCCTCATGACCGCTAAAATCTACAAAAACACCGTGGCCCCAATCAGACCACGAGAGAGCCGTCGCTTACGAGGCGAGAAGCCAGAGTACGAGCAGTATCCTGAGTGTAAGCTGTCAGAAGGAGAAGAAGAAGTAAGGACGACGATGACGCCGACCGCCTGCCAGCGTGTCGGTATTGACTTACTCGGACGATTCCCGACTTCTACCAGTGGCAATAAGTGGATTATCGTTTGTACTGATTATCTGACTCGGTACGCCATTACAAAACCTTTGAAAACAGCTGAAGCCCCTGAGGTTGCAAAATTCATTGTGGAGGACATTTTATTAAAACATGGGGCCCCAAGCACGGATCGAGGAAAGGTCTTCCAGTCGAGACTTGTGAACGAGATCAACCGTCGATGTAACATCACGCATCAAATGACGACTGCTTACCACCCTCAAACTAATGACCTTACAGAACGTTTCAACAAAACACTGGCTGACATGCTCTCCATGTACGTGAGTGTCGAAAAAACCAACTGGAATGAGGTGCTGCCTTTTGTGACGTTCACCTACAATACTGCCAAACAAGACACAACCGGATTTACGCCATTCTTCCTGGTACACGAACGTGAAGCAACAATGACCATGGACACTGTGTTCCCGTTCTATCCTGACGACGTGAACGACGATTACATCGCCAAATTAGTAACAAGGGCTGAGGAGTGTCGGCAGTTATCTCAGCCATCTTGATAATTTCTGCCGGAAGAGATATGCTGATTTTGAATATTAGCATTCAAGGAATGTGAAATATCGTTGTTGAACCAATTACTCATTTTTCCTGCGGCATTTCTATCACAACAAATAGGAACGCATGTCTGTCCGCCGTCAGTGCACAAAGTGTATCAAGTCCGCAGAAACGAGTAGGCGCTTTACAAGCACTTGCCGCAAACTTTCTTTGATTTGTGCCAAAAAACAGACACTCGATTGGATCAGCCACAAGTGCCAGCCTACACAAGTCAAGTTAAACGCTCTATCAACACGTTTCAATTTGTGACGGCTTGACGAGGTTTAGTAAGCGTGTGGTCCCGCCTAAAATATAGGTGATTTTTTTTTTTTTTTTTTTTTTTGACGTCTACTCTTCAAACATTCGACGAAAATATTGGCAGTTGTTTCTTGAAATATTCAAACTGAACAATTATGTCATTTGAAAACTTTGTTATCATAGATCTTATAGAATTAGCAGAATTAGGAAATAGAAATCCACTTTTTGAAAAGAAATAACTGAAATACAATAAAGTACAGTTTATGACAAAAACATTTTAACACATCATTTATACAATAGATTTTGAAATATCTGTCAATAGCTGCAACCTTCTTTTTGTATTGTTTTTACTTACTCCTCAGAAACAATTCTAGTTGTATCTTTTTGTGTATACGATCTGGGAGCTAGTTTTGTAATAGGACCACATAACTCAAATTACAGTACTGCACACAACACAAACACACATTTGTTGCCGTGAGTCAAATGTCAGCTTGAAGGATACAGTTAAACGGGGCAATACAACCGGTAAAGAACGAGTCGGACCGGAAAGTGACGACAGGGAGACACGGTGACGAAGACTGAAACATGTTTTCACCCCATTTTACAGATTGCGGATCCGCTTAATTAGGTGCTGGATCCGCCAGACTGCCAAATGATGCCGGATCCAGCATTGCTGGATTGCAGTCCCTAGCTACATCCCAACTAAAGATTAAGTAAGTCATTGGTTGATTTAAAAAAAAAAAAAATAATAATAATCACAATGTTTCTGCCAATGCTACAAGTTAAAATTGTTTGATTATGAAGTCGCACTATGGTATATGGAGGACAAGGGTATGACAACAGAAAATCTTAGAGAACTAGACCTTATGAAAGAGTTAAATAAGATGGAAATATTCTAGAGATCCAACTGACCTGTCTGTGCATGCTTGGTGTACACAGAAAACTTTTACAAGAAAATTGTGATAAAATTGAAGATGAAGTAGCTCGAAAATTATTATTAGTATAATTATATATACTAATTAATTGAAATATAATAATATTAATTAATTAATCAATTAATAGAGTATATATGCATTACATTAATAAACGTTTTTTAGCATACATATTATCAGTTTTCTCTTGCCTGCCCCCCCCCCCCTAAACAAAATCCTGGCTACGCCCTTGCATATGCCTACATGTTAATTCTTTATTGCTGATTTTCAGCCATGAAACACCTTTAAAAAATTAATATCAAAATTAGCTACATAAACAGCTTAGTAAATTTTCCCACACATACCTACCTGGGAACAGCCAGTCTCCTAAGGGTAACTTTGCACGTATCTCGACTATTCCGTATCTGAAGCTGAAGCTCAATTTAGTTCGTAACTTTGCAGATTGGACAACTGGAAGGATTGCCCATGCACTTGCTTGCCTTGTACATTCTGCACTGTTTGGTATACCTGTGCACCTAAAAGTAATTTAATTCTCATTTATTAAAGTATTGACCACAAGTGGATAAATATATTCCCATAAAACAGAGCAACTAGGAATGTCAGAATAATATATATATGTATATATATATTTGGCTTTATTACTTTACCATTACAGGAGAAATAATATAGCAAAAGAATTATTCCATTACAGGAGAAAAATAAAAACAGAATTTATGAAAGCTTGCTAACACTAAAATATGGTTCATATCCAAAGTTTTTTTGAAAAAAGAAATGATCCCAAAACAGTAAATTTATTTTAGGTCATTCAATAAAATAATTATGAATTCGATTGCAATTGTATCACAAAAATACATGAAACTTGGAAGCTAATTAACAAATACATGATGCAATCACTTATATATGTTTGGTTACTGGAAGGCAGCTGAAGTTATGAAAAGCCACACTATAATTACTGTTGAACACTATGATTTTCTGCAGAGAAGAGGGGAAAAAAATGTTATAATTTTGAGGTTAGAGTTCTTGCAATCATTAAATTCAGCAATGGTAACACCATGGAAGAGTGGTTCTTTGGACTTATGATGCAATTATGCAGGAAGATACTGATGAGATTCCCATAAATAAATTATTATTAATTACAGTTAAGTATATGCTCTGGTGCCGCGATAATTTCCATGCAAAATTACTTTTGCATTACAAAATTTTCACTTCAAATTCTTTTGATGTTTGAGGTATTTTCTTCAGCTTTTCCTTGGTAATTTATTACCAGCTTTGAATATACACCTACAAATGAATACCTTTCCATTTCCTTTATGCCTGAAATAAAATGTCCTGCGTTCTTAGTCACCTCATCTCGTTCATATACTACACGCAATTCTTCTCTCAACATCTGTTCAAATAATCACCAGCATATAACTCATAGATTCCAAAAAACCTGTTCCCCATCTGTAGCCCTCCAGCTAACCCCAACCCAGATAATTTATAACATTGGTAACATGTCCTTTGCATTCAATAACTCCTACATTCGATATGGTTCACATCACGTGGGTTCATAACATGCTATCATACTCAAACAAGTGCCTGACTAATGTTTTGGATTTCAATTTTCCACTTCCCTCTACAGCAAATGCAAAACTTTGAAATCTTTACCTACTAATTGTAGAAAGTGTCCTGCAAATTGACTTTTTTTTTAAATCAAATAATGTATCAAGATAATTACAGTGAATGCCTTCAGCAAGTATTTCACACTCCAACTTGTAATTATACCATATCTTTATTTTTTTCTGTTTGAATCTATTATTTTTCTCTTTTCTCCGTTTGAATCTAATAGATCAAGAGCCCGTGAACGCCAGACCTACGTCATAGTATAAAGGCTGAATTTTTTTCTGCGCATGTACACAACAGCAGGTATGAACGTTTGGCTACTATGAACCTTGAGTGGCGGTGGCTTTGATTGATAACAGGAAGCGAAGGTGTATAAAATTGTTGCCTAGTTACGTCATAGTATAAAGCGTGATTTTTTAATATTTTTTACGGGATACTATTAGAAATCACGTCATGTATTACCAGACACTTTGTGCGGTGGAAACCCTCCGCCAGACACCTTCAAAACTTAGTAAAATGTAAATAAACTTACGTCATAGTATAAAACCTGAATTTTATATATGTTATTTGGGCAACTATTTAAAAGTGTTTCCTAAACAGCCAGACAATTTGGATGGTTCCAACGCCCTGCCAGACATAATTCAATGTCAGCTGTAGGGGCGAGCGCGGAGGCAATATTTATGTACTTTGTCTTTTGTCACGCGTCTTTCGTGGAGATATTGTTTGAATACATGTTCTTTCATTGATCGTAGAGTTTATGTTTTATTATTTATTTGTGCAGTTGCGTGAAATAATTGTAATTAAGTTTTAATATTATATCATAATGGAAGACTGATTAATTGGTGCTTTGTGTAAGAAAAACAGTCGCAAAATATTATTATTCTGTTAGGAGATTTAGAGTGAGACAGTTAGTTAAATTTATAGTACTGCGTCTTTTGTCACACATCTTTGGTATCCTACCACATATATTGTTTCAGCATATGTCGAGTCATTCATCGTTTTATTATTTATTTTTGAATTTGTGAAAAATAAAATATTTAATTCAGTTTTAATAAAATACCATAATTGGAGACGTATTAATTTGTGTGTTTGTGTATGAAAATTAGTGGCAAAATATTATTATTCTCTGAGGAGACATTGAAAAAATGTATAACAATTAAAGAACTACGAAAGAAACATAACCTGCAATATAAGGACATTATTTCACCAACAGAGTATACGGAAACTGGTTTGCACAGAGAATTTTACAAACTATTTACAGGACTCATGAAAAAATATTTTACTTCTGAATCTACAAGTTCTCAAAAAACTAATATGGAAAAATAAAATCGGTAAGTACATACTAATACTCACTGATTCACTTAGTGTTCTTCGCTCCTTGGCCATACCCCTTATACTCCAGCGAATTAATACACACAACATCAGCATAGTTCAACAGATTGTAGAACTTAATCAACGCGGTTGCACTGTTAATTATATCTGGATACCCGCGCAAACTGGAATTAGGCATAACCAGTACGTAGATATGTTAGCCAAGGAGGCATGTAGCTCGGGCCGAAGCTTAATAACACCCAGCAATACAACTGATTAGGGGGCATCCACAAATTACGTGAGGTGTTTTTCCGGATTTCTGGACCCCCCCCTCCCCCTTGGTGAGATTTCGTGAGATCTGGCCGGACCCCCCCCCCCTCTGGTGAGATCAGGTCCGTGAGAACCCCCCCTAGAAATCGCACTCGAAACTTTTGTAGACCTTTTTTTTTTTTTAGGTCACACCCTAACTTTTTCACGAAATACCCTCCTAAAATCGACTTAGGCGCAAATTGTAGACCTTTTTTTTGGCTCTACTATCCCCAAATTTTTCGCAAAATCTCACGTGAGATTTCCGTAGACCCCCCCCTCCCCCCTGGTGAGATTTGGTGAGATTTCGCCGGACCCCCCCCCCCTATTTCACCTCACGTAATTTATGGACGCCCCCTTATCATGCAACAATGGTCAGCAATGCATACCACCAATGGACGAGGAGCTGGAATGAATCTAAACAATACAGAGGCCGACAGTACGCTCTAGTTCAGACCTACCCTCCACGAAAACCTTGGTTTTCGAGATGGAATACTCAACGACGCGACGGTACATTACTTCTATTATTCGTATGAGATTCCACCACGGCGCCTTCCGTAGTCATCTTTTTCGCATCAAGGCGGTAAATACACCTTACTGCACATGCAACGGACAGGAAATACAGGACCTTAATCACTTATTTTTCAACTGTTCCAATTTTCAACAACAGCAATCAACATTCATCAAGTCTCTTGAGCGAGCACAGCAGCCATTTCCAACTTACATTGCAGTACTACTCGCTACAAATAACAACAGAATCTATTGTATCATCAAGGATTATATCAGTGACCTACATATTTAATGTATCTATATATCTGCATATTTTTACATGCTATTAATATTATTACCTTGTTACTTTACCAGGCTGACTGTATGGTCTATTCAAGACCTAAGGTCAAATAAATAAATAATAATAATAATAAAAATACATCCATCAATAATGTATCGCCAGCCCCATTGTTGCTACCTGAGTTGACCAAAGACCAATTTCATTAGCATTTTCTATATAGAGAACCTTTTCCAATACCTGAACCAACTTTAATACAGCGGTCAATAGAACCACAACTTTCAGCTTATGAAGAGAATTTTGACTTTTTACAAATTGTAGAAATAAGTGACAATAATGATTCAGTTACATACATGATTACATACAAGTAACATACGATCTCGCGATAGCCAAACTAGCATTTCAAATCCAAGCTACGGTAAAACCTAAATTTGATAATTTATTTATACATTTAGGGCCGTACGGCCGTTGTACATTATGATGGCTTATTTTAAAACAGTAGGTAAAATCATAAGTGACTGTGCCTTAAACAATCTAATGGTTGAAAGTAATTTGCTGGAAAATGGTTCACTGAATGGATTTCTTGATGGAAAACACTTCAACCGTTGCCAGAGACTACATCCTTTGACAGCATTAGGATTAGAAATACTACATTTTAAATCATTTATACAAATGAAAAATATCATTTACAGATGACATGAAACAAGAAGTAAAAAGACTACAAAAATGTAAAATGTCATCATTTCAAATAGAAAATGAAGAACTGAAAGAATTAATGAATGACTACGGTATACAGAAACAACAAACTCTAAATGGCGATTGTGGCAAAAACTCCACAATTTTATTTGATTTACATTAATCTTATACATAATTACTTAAGCCTATCACGGAGCATTCGGACAGGAGATTTCGAACTTTTTAAATCAGTATTGCCTAAAATTACAAATATATTTTTTATATGTAATCAAGAAAACTATGCTTTATGGACTGTTAAATATGTTGATAATTTGGTGACAGTTGCGGAAACTCATCCTGACTTATATGAAGAATTCAAACTGGGTTGCTTTGGAATTAAAAAGACCACCAAACCGTTTTCAAGAGAACCTGTTGACTTGGTATTAGAATAAAGTATAAATGCAGAAGCGGCTAGAAGGCTTACAGGTGTTATACATTTCACCAATTCAATTTCGGCACTTTAACGATCGGCCCAAAGCCATGATGTGAGATCAACAATGATAAGTAATGTTTTTCGTGAATTAGGATTACAAACCGACGAAGATATTTCAGCAGACTTGAATACATGTAACATTCAAAATAGCATCAAGCAACTGAAAAAATGTATCACCACCTTTGATCAATTCATTGACCCCTTCAGTTTGGGAGTGCCGAAAGATCAAATAATTAATATTTCCTCAGGTAAAGCTGCCTCAGATCAGGTAGAAGAATTTCTTCTTAATATAAAAAAAAAAAAAAATGGGGACTGTAAACGTAAAACTTTCATTTCTGAATGTCTTACGGATATTAACAGATTTGAAAGAAGTATAAAAAATGTATTAATAATGTTAACAGATTTGAAACAAGTATAAAAAATGTATTAATGATTTTTCTAAAGATTATCAAAACAAGAGAAGAAAGTTACAGTGGGTGATAAAGTTCAAGAGGTTAAAATCCAACGAGATTTATTTGGACGTATGCTTGGAATTTCGATAGATTATAATATAAACATTTCAAAAATTTTATCTTACCCAATTACTCCAGTGCCTCTGTCCATGTGCCTTTTAGATGGCACTATTTGCAAGACCGATAAATCTGCCTTAAAGAAGTGTCTAGAAAAAGAGAGCCAGCATCATCCACCACCTCATATCGATGTACTAATAATTGATGTTTTTTTTTCTGTATAAAAATGTTCCAGAAACATATAGTGCTTGGGCATATGCATCACCTACAAAATGATTCCCATGTTTGGATACTTGCAGGCACTGGAAATAATTTAAGATATGTAGACCTAACAAAGATCCACGCACAGTTGGGAGGATCCTTTGTAAAGGCCTGGATAGATTTCATGCAATTACAGGATGTGATTATAATCCTGCGGTTTTTAGAAAAGGAAAATTAAAACCTTACAAAATATTGAAAACGGGTCAAGAATATCAGGAAGTTTTTCTCAAGTTTGGAGATGTTGCATTATTTGAAAATAGTGATGAACGACAACAAATCTTTAAAATTATACCAAAAATTATATGTGATATATACTGTATAATGTTACTGGGATAATTGATGTTGACGCTGCCCATCTCCAGATATTCGTCAACACGTATACGGTCTCACATATGAATTAATCTTTTGATCTCAAAAAATTCTGCACTTGTTGGAGAGAGTGATGAGGGGATGCACGAGAGAAGTAAAGGAATTGGGTTACAAAACTTTGGTCAGACCATTGCTCGAATATGGTAGTGTAGTATGGGACCCACATTTTGAGTATCAAATACAGGAGTTGGGAGGTACAAAGAAGGGCTGCTAGATTTGTTTCTGGAAATTATCGCAGAATGCAATCAGTGACAGATATGATAAAGGAGCTGGAATGGGATTCATTGCAAGACAGGAGGAGGATGAGGAGGGTAATGGGAGTGTACAGGGCGTATACTGGCGATGAGGCATGGAAAGATATTGCAGTAGGTATGAAAAGTAGTTCATGGAAGGGAAAATATGACCATGACCACAAGCTGGCACTCGATTTCAAGCACAAGGGTGTGGGAAGATTTTATTTTTTAGATAAGGGTGTCAGGGATTGGAATGAGTTACCAAGGGGAATGATGAATAACCTACCGAAAACGTTAAAAGAATTTAAAGTTAAAATTTGTAGAGGGCAAGTGTAGGTGAGTGTAGGATAGGGGGAAGTTGGGTATGTAGGGAAATTACCACCGGAGCGTGTGCTCCATTGCAATTAAATTAAATTAAATAAATTAAATTACGGAGTTTCGATGCTAGCAATCTACCAACTTGAAAAAGTGAACTATTACAACAATTTCTGCGAGCAAATTATATATCCACTATTTGGAATAATGCTCATTTAAAAAACCCCACCATATATCAGCCAGAAAATAATGGCTGGGTACGAGAAGACGAGTATTATTTTAAATGGTTCGATGGAGATCAGCAATTAAACTTCGTCAGTAATTCACTGAAAAATTTATCAGGTATGTAATTGTTATTTCCAACTAATAATCATAAATTTGTAGTTATTAATTATCTCAATATTTTTTATTTTTTTACAGAAACTGATAAAGACGACGATATTGAAAATAATGAATTCACAGACTGCAGTAGTAGTGATGACGATATTGAAAGTATCGACTACAGTGATGACAATGAATAAATCTATTTTGTATTTACATAAAACCAGTGATATTTCTATAAAATCATATTCCCAATTTTTGGAAGCTTTTACTATGAATATTTATAAACTATTCATCAATTTGTTTATTACTGAGACAATTTTGTAATTATTATATTTGTAACAAACAACAAAATTTTAATAAAATATTCAAATTAAAATGTAATTTAATATAACTGATATTAAAATTATCTTAAGCAATTCATTAAAAAACATTATTAATGTATAAGTAATTACAATAATTGGATTATCCAATAAGCCCAACTCTTACATTTCTATTGCCTCCGCGCTCGCCCCTACAGCTGACTTTGAATTATGTCTGGCAGGGTGTTGGAACCAACGTAATTGTCTGGCTGTTTAGGAAACACTTTTAAATAGTTGCCCAAATAACATATATAAAATTCAGGTTTTATATTATGACGTAGGTGCAATTACATTTTATTAAGTTTTGAAGGTGTCTGGCGGAGGGTTTCCACCGCACAAAGTGTCTGGCAATACATGACGTGATGTATAATAGTATCCCGTCAAAAATATAAAAAAAATCACGCTTTATACTATGACGTAACTAGGCATCAATTTTATACACCTTCGTTTCTTGATATCTATCGAAGCCACCATCACTTAAGGTTCATAGTAGCCAAACGTTCATACCTGCTGTTGTGTACATGCGCAGAAAAAATTTCAGCCTTTATACTATGACGTAGGTCTGGCGTTCACGGGCTCTTGGACTATAAGAAGTAGACACATTTTGACATTTACTACATTCTGTTGACGTATCTTACCAGACAATCTGTTCAGTTCTCTCTTAAGCTGTTCACAATCCTCTCTCTTCTCAAACCCTAACTCCTGTCTGAAAACTACCAGTTTAAATCCTTCACCCCTCTCCTATACTACCATCTATGCTGGCCATACAGCACAACCTCCATTCACCAGACAGCCTTCAGCTTGTGTACGTTGTGCCCTGCTTGGTGTCTCATTCCTGGCAAGAATGAGGCTGGCTGCAGAAATATTGCATTTATTGTGTTTGCCTTTTTTTATGTTCATCATTCCCAGGCACCTTCATCTATGGTGAGTGTTGAGTCATATTTCCCTATTCTTCCTTAGTTTTATTGCCCTTAAGCATTTTCCTTCTCATTGTTATTATATATATCAATTTCACTTTTATTTACTATTTCTACATTAATATTATTCCTTTGACTCCCTTTTTGCTTTTCTAGCCTACCAAATTTCCATATAATACCTTCAGAACCTATTTCTAATTTACCTAGTCTGCTCTTTTGCACTTAGATGAAGAAGCTCCTTTTCTCAGATTTTTCTGCTCGTGTCCCTGCATTAAAGACCCTACTGATCTCAGCAATCTAATTCCTTAACATTTTTGCCATTTTCAAATCCTCCATAGCATCCTATACTTATCATTAATTGGTTGAATTACTGCTCCTCAGTTTCCTTACATGGCAACAGAAATTTCTCGTTTTATTATTCAGTGATTTCACGCCAAACACAATATTGTTCACAGTTGTATTTTTGGCTTCCTCCTTTGCATTCATCAAGCCCTCTTGTTTCATGTGTTCAGTATCATCTTGCTTTCATCTTAATCTTCTTCTGATAAATCTCTTTAGCTTTCTAATCTCCCAGTATCAGCTGAAATTATTATGGGCTCTTAGCCCGACCTTCACCTCTGGCAAAGCTGTTTTTGTTCACATAAAGTATATTAGGAAATCCCAGGATTCAGATTCAATGTAAAATTGTAGGTTCTCATTATGATTCAAATAGGGTGCCAAGAGAAATGATGAATAAATTACGAAAATTATGAAATAATTTAAAGCTGAAATTTGTAGAGGGCAAAATGGATGGATACAGGAAAAGGGTAGAATGAGTGTGTTGGGAAATTGCTACTAGAGTGTGCAATCCATCACAATTATATTAATTAATGCCCAGTCGGATTACTGAGAAAGATAATTGGCAAATCAAAACACTGTCAATGTTAACCACAAATTTTTTTAGTTTGTATCATCATATACAAGTTGTGTACTATTCTTCATTTTTTTACTTGAATAAACCCTTGTCTTTGAATTATTATGAGCAGTCTTGTAGCTAAGTGCACAAGATCCCAGCCATCAAAATTCAAGGTCCCAAGTTTAAAACATGGGATAGCCAGGAATTTTTATTGGCTTCACTTTGTTCATGCCAGGATGCTCTATGGATAAGACACTAAATTGTAGATCCTAGATGAAAGTGAAGGAGCTGACCCTCCTATCTCTGACACCTGCTTTTGTGAGAATCCAATCAACCTGGTGGGGGCTAAGTGTTCTTCCTTAAATGGGTACCAGACGTTTTATGTTTCCTTAATGTGTCCGATTTTTTCCCCATTTAGATGCATATTGCAATTTTTCACATAACAATGTTAGTATCAATTAAATTCACTCCATCCTGATGATATTCTTATACTCTATTAGATAATTCCTTCTTAGGGTGACCCAATGTGACAAACTTGGTACTCTGCATGCACATTGTCAAATCACATGTGGTGCCATGCTAATTATTAGCCTTGAGACATGCGGAGGTAATGGTCATTGAATGGAGGTGCCATGCACAGGGTTTGTGAAAATCAGACATTAGGCGTGCAAATTTTGAAATGTCACATGATTGTTTCACATCAAAAAATGTCATTTATTGAGATCCGTCAGAAAGTATTGAAAATATAAAATTTCACATTTATCACATATATTCCACATTTTTTAGCATTTATTCATAAAACAAAAATTATGTACCCTTAATTACAACTTGTCAATGTTAACCCAAATGCTCCATCCCATCCACCAAATCTCTAAAGTAAAACAACAGAATGATTAGAGGAATAAAAAAAAAAAAAAAGAATTGAGCATTTTAGAAACAATACCAAACAGTGCAAGAGATAATACACAACACAATGCAACTGGGTTGTTAGTTATTATATCAGTTAATTAAAGTCTTCCTCCTATTTGCACTAAGTGTTGAAATGACTTCTGTCAAAAACAAGCATTGATAAAAGTCTTGCAATGGTGCAAGAGCTGAAACCAGCCATCAGTATCAAGCCAACGAGGATATAACCTGCACTAAAATATTTCTTGGTCTCTAATGCTAAGACCATGTAAAAAAGGCTGTATTCTCAAGATAATGTCTCTGGGCGAAAATCCCAAATAAACAATGAAGTAAAAACCATAAAAAATTAGGATAACTGGTAAGCTAATTGTTTTAGCTAAATGTACCTAATTTAAGATGATGATACATTTTTCTTTCACTATTGTCTACATAATCAGTTTATCTTTATACTCACGATGCTAAATCTAGTTTGCCAGTGAAAATAAAGTTCTCATCATTTGGCGACAGTAAAGTTGGTGTAATGAACAGGAAGTTATTTTTCACATAGCTATTCTGTTGGTTATCTGTATATACTACAAACTGATAATCCTGTGAACAAAGTAAAAAATTTGATTGTAGAAGGAAAAAAGATGAAAAAGCCAAAAATAAAAGTGAGCAGATGTTACATATCATACTTATACCTACTGGATTGTATGCAAGTTGCTCCACATGTTGCCATTTTGTTGGGCTGAGCTTGTCAAAGTTCTCTTCAAATATTAGCTCACCCTTACAAGCAGGTTTTCCATTCTTTGTAGTTGGAGTATTTTCACATCGTGGTTTTGGTGTTGTTGGGCGTGGAGTTGGTTTTGGTGTAGGTTTTTGTGTAGGTCGTGGAGTCACCGGTTCTGGACCTGGCTGTGGCTCTCCTGTACCTGGATCTACCAGCTCTGAGAAGCACAGCAGTCACTACTGTAGTAGATAACTAAAACAAGCTCTTCAAATATAACAGTTCTTAGATCAAACAAAAAAATACTTTCATGAACAACTGACTGACATCTAGGAACTCATTGGTATACAACTTAAAATAATGTCCTCTCAACATTCTTTGAAGTGATTCTTTTAATTACATTTGCAGTTTACTTGGTATTACTTACATATTTCTAGGGAAAGAAAAATGGTCTATTCAGATAATAGTTCAGCAAAAAATTTGAAAAATATAAACTTATTTACAGTAATGTCCTTGTATAACCATTATTCCTTTCAATCATAATGAGAATGAAAATAATGAATGATAGAGCAAATAAACCCATGACTAACAACAGGAGGGCTGTAAACGCATTTTACAAAATTTTGGTATAAAACCTTAATCATGTATAGAGCTGAGATACATGACTAGGGGTCATATGTGTATGGTTTCAGACATCACATGACAAAATTATGATGAATGTGATGGACTTAGTAGAATGGGAGTGGCAGTTAGTGGGGGATGGAGGAGAAATATACATTCAATAATAAAGAGTAAATATTGTACTGTAACATGTATACTCAACAAAGAATGTGAGAAATCCAAGAGACTGCCACCCCAAAAATTCCAATTCTTGTGGACTGTGGTTGAAACAATGGAAACTCAGATACAGGCAGCTTCCTTTAACACTGCATTAGCAATCACATTTATCTGATGGTCAAAGAATGTTACCAGAGGGAAACGTGGAATGGTACAGATGACTAGGAGCTTCCCTTAGAAAAGGATGAGAGAGTGGACAGTGAAAGGATAAAATCATCCTACCTACTCATGTAGAAAGTTTCAGTTTTGTTAAAACCAATATTTGTTCGTTCTTCTACTTATATGTGTTTGTGTGATGAGGAGAAGTGACAATGCACAGTTTTCATCGCTGACAAGAGAAAACAATACTTCACAAGCTGAACAATAATGAGAATGGTTTCTGTTGTGTGTATTGTATAGTAAGTGTGAACTAGTCATCCATGTTTTCAATGGTTACCACAGGAAAAGTTCAAATTGCTTACAATCGCAACAAGATAAGAAATCTATGAAAATGTAGAAAGACATTGCAGGCTCCTAAGGATGTGATAACTTCAGTACCAGCATCTGAACACCATGAAACAGAGATCATGCTGATCGTCCTACCCTCTCTTATCTGTTTTTCTTCACTTTTAATCAATGTGATGTCAATAGCAATAGAAATGTAAATCATTTCTTGGCGGGAATCAGTATAATAAGTACTATTTATAGATTATAGTGTATTTGTAGATTTTGTTGATTATTTTATCCCAGCTTATCCTTATGTGTGATCATTTGGTTGATCTTACGCTTTTCAACTTGGATTTTAAGTGTGTGTAAATATTTTCTTAAAACCCAATTAAATCAATAACGGAAAGTTGCTTAATACAGTCAGAGTAATTGTTGTGTATCCGTTTGATTTATTATGACCAAAATAGCAGAAATCTCAGAAAAAGATGGTAAAAGGTAATAAAATAATGTACTAATTTGGATCATATGTCAAAAAAAATAAGTAATATGTTAACTGGTGGTTTTTATTTTATTCATTTTAGGGTAAGGCTAGGGGGAAGGCTGGTGCCCATTATATGTTGGTTATTTCCCATCTAAAGTGTTCAGAAAGGATTGTAAAATAGGAAAGACTGACAGTTCTGACTCTAAAATAGTTGCTGCGGTCTTTACAGTTTTAAAAACTGCATCAACTGCCACTAGGTTGTCTATTTTTTTTTTTTTACTTATGGCTTTATGCCTCATTAACATTTAGGTCATTAGATGTGGGATGGGATTGGGGACTAGAAACGGGAAGGAATTCAGCTGTGACATTTTGAAGTAAGCATCCCGGCATTCGCCTGGAGTGATTTGGGGAAACCATGGAAAACCAAAATCTGGATGCTCGGACGGAGATCCAAACCAACGTCCACCCGAATGCAAGGCCAGAACATTAACTGTTCACCCACCATGCTCGGTGATAAATTTTTGCCTATGTCTGTTCACCCTGATGGACAGTTGGATAGTTGTGCAGTGAAGGCAAATAAGATGGTAAATGATGTTTGTAGAAGTTCAAGTGATATGTTCAATAATGGAAGTTTCCTCTGTGGTTGGATTGGAGTAGTTAATGGTGGCTGGATACATGCTGTGAATTTTTCAGTAGAATGTTCAACCTCCTTTTAATAGTTTCACCAAACATTGTTTTACTCAAATATTTATAACTATAACACATTTCAAGATGGATTATGTGTTTATTTTTTTATTTTTTTATTTTTTTTGTAACAGTTTAACGTCCCTTTTTAACAACGTGGTCTTTAGAGACGGGAAAGGATGGGGGCAAGGAATGGGAAGGAATTCGGCCATGGCCTTTTGAAGGAAGCATCCCGGCATTCGCCTGGAGTGATTTGGGGAAACCATGGAAAACCCAAATCTGGATGCCCGGACGGGGATTCGAACCGCCGTCCTCCCGAATGCGAGGCCAGAACGCTATCCGTTACACCACCACGCTCGGTGTTTATTAAAGTCTTAATTCATAAAGCATTTAGTAGATGCTTCTAATATTCAGAAAGGAGGTTTATTTTGTATTGCAGAAAATGCCAAGAATCTAAGAATTCAACGATTCAAGTTTAACATTTATTCACAAAAAATTGTGAATTCTTGTCAAGAATTTTCTACAGGTGACAAAAAATGATCTATTATTATACTTTAGTGGAAGTGTTAAAATTGTAATTTGCACTGCTAATAGTGAAACATGCACTGAATGCAAATGGCAACCCATTCTATCACGTAGAAGATTACACGGCATGAGATAATTTGAAATATTCATTACAACATCAAGATGCCATTTCAAATCCTGGTGGAGCCATGAATTTTCAAGACTTTTGCTGGATCATATAATGCAATGGTTCCCAATTAGTTTTTTACACAAGTATCCCTTCTAGAAAGAGCTCAACCTAATGTATCCCTTTCAGCTGGAATGATAAAAATTAATCCTGTTTTTGACAATTTATTGAATTATTCCAATAATGAATATCACAAAAATGAACAAATGTCCAAAAAATGTATTTGGAGATACAAATGTTTGCCTGGGCCGGATTAAGACAGCGTGGGGCCCGTAGCAAATGTGAAGAAAAGGCCCTTGATTTTCGCCGTCCGGGGGGAAGTTGTAGAGCTAAAGAAGGTCGCCTATCTAACCTAAGCGCACGGCCCCCCTAGGAGGCGCAAGGCCCGTAGCATTTGCTACCTACTGCTACGTGGTTAATCTGGTACCGATGTTTGCGTAATTTTTTTAACTATCTCAGTGATTACCTTAGTCAAGAAATTACAATGCGTACCTCTCAAAGCAATCTCCTACACCCCAGGTGGGATGCGTAGCACTAATTGGGAACCACTGATTTAAGCTATAGCAGCATGTTCCATGATTTAGATCACATTTTAAACTGTAAGTCCAGACACAAGAGTGGCTAAAGTAGGAAATTGTCACTGGAGTATGTGCTCCATCTCAATTAAAACTATTTTTTCAAAGTAGCCTACCATTTCTTCCTGAACATTAATATGATTCATTGAGGTAACCACTCTGCAATCCACTTATCCAGTAAGCAGTTTGCCTTAAAACTATATAAATATTCTATTCTGTTAAAATGTGACCCAGAGAATTGTGAAATTCATTATCATTGAATTTTTAAGTCTTACCAGTTGATAAAGAATGAAAGAAAGGTGTATTTAACGGCAAAGTTTGGTGATTAGATCATGAGTAGAGCAATTGACATCATACTGGAGTACAGGAGTTGAAATTCCAATGAAGAAAAGCTTTTTTTTTTTAACTGCTTTACGTCTCTCAACAGCGAGGTCGTTAGAGACAGGAAAGGATGGGGGGGCAAGGATGGGGGCAAGGAATTCGGCCATGGCCTTTTGAAGGAAGCATCCCGGCATTTGCCTGTAGTGATTTGGGAAACCATGGAAAACCCAAATCTGGATGCCCGGACGGGGATTCGAACCGCCGTCCTCCTGAATGCGAGGCGAGAACGCAAACCGTTACACCACCACGCTCGGTGAAGAAAAACTGAAGATTTTTTTTCCCCTCAAAGTGTAAAATTCAAAGCAGAGCTTACAGTCAGAGTACAGTGGGAGGATAGTGGCACTGAATAGTGAATACAGCACCATTCTCAAATCCAGAGGCATTCAAAGGAAACACCTGACTATATCAACTGGGGAGGAGGAGGGGGGGGGGGCAAGAAATAAATTTGATGTGGGCAAGATAAGTTTTGTGAGGCCCTCTGCTGAAGCAAGAGTGCGGAATTTATAAACAAAAATGTGTTGGGTTTTTTGTTAATCTGTCAAATTTTTATTTATAAAACAGTAGCGGATCTACGAATTTTCCAAGATGGGACAAAAACTTGAGAAAAAAAAAACCCCTAGTTCCGGCACTGTCATAAAAACGCACTCGTTTTCATTGTAACTACATTATTGATTAATAGTCAACAGTAAAGAATTAATTCATTTTAACTACATTATTGATTAATAGCAAACAGTAAATAATTAAAGAAGCTTAAATTTCCTGCTCTTACCCTTACTAGCGCATCACACTAGCAATCAGGTCAGGTCAGGTTATGATCCAGGATAGCATTCACACTAGCAGTCAGGTCATTTCAGGTCAAGTCAGATCAACTCATAGACGATGCCCATGTCATAAGAATTGTTCTCAACAAACGATGCCACTATCTATGCTAACGTTAATTAAAATCGCATTGATTTTGGATGAAGAGAATAGGATAAAAAAGACGACTGTTCAGGTTGAATCCATGGTCTGAAAACTCAAACAGATCAAGAGATAAAAGTTTTATCTGTGGACTATGACGTGCGAGACGAGTGGTGGGAAATGTTTTTGATATTTTAGCTTAGACATTTTGAATTTAATTTAGAAAATTCTGCTCCAATATTAATTGATAACAATTTTAGCAACATGTATTTTGCACAATTGTTTACGGAAGAATAAAATTTCATGTCATGTAGAAAGTGAATCTCGGGATGAACGAGAGGAAACCTTTTGATACAAAAAATATAAATTCACAACATTTTTTAACTCGGAAGCAGAATCTGTACCTTGGCAATACGAAACATGTAATAATATTTGAATTAATATTAAAATTTTGCCAACTTTCTAATAATCAAAACTAACATACTGCTAAAACATTTTTTTTATATTTATTACTTTTTTAATTGCTTATGAGCAGAAGTTTTTAGACTTTCGTCGAACATTTGATCTGACCTGACTTGCACGTACACACTAGCGCTCAGCTCAGCTAAGGTATTGACCGTTGTTGATCGGTGGCGGCGCGATCTTCAGTTTGACCTGCCTTGCCCTGATCTGAGCGGACCGCGTAGTGTGAATGCTCCCATTGCATTACATGTATACCGATTATTGACCTGAGCTGAGCTGACCGCTAATGTGAACGGGCCTTTAATTGTTATATCATAGTCCTGCTTAGATTCTGAATGTGTTCAACTGATAAACATGCCAAAGCTGAACGTCTTTGCTGACCCATTGTACTTAGTAAATAATTTTTGATTGATTTTAATTTTGAAAAGTTTCTTTCAGCGGAGAATTTACTGACTCATACGGCTAACAAAATTTGAATGACGATATAAATATTTGGGTAAATCTCTTTTATATTACCTTCCGGCTTCCGCTATGTACTAATACAGCTCTTTGTCACATTTTTAACGAAATTATGTAAATTTGGAATCAGTATTTGTAATTCTTCATATAGTTCGTAAGGATGGAAACGATTGCTATCACCCACTGGCAGGACTATGTGTAAATCTTGGTAGTTTTTTTGTTTTTTTTTTTTAATATATGCTCTTCTGGAATATTTTTTCACGTCCTTGGATCATAGAGAAAACCAAAATTTTTAAGTGTTGGTTTAAAGAAATAAATCTTGGATCCATTTGGCTCACTATGGAATCAATAATGGTGTTAAAAAATCTGTTTCATACCGGATTTTGGGAGACACTATCGGTATATCACTACTTTCATACCCTTTTATTTTTAAATTTTGACTTTTTTTCAATAAACTGACGAGCGTCATACAAGCGTTCTGAACCTAGTTTGTCAATATTCTTTGATCCAGCCATAAAATTTAAGCAAAGAACAATGCTTAAATAAACTTTTGCAGGTTGCCATAATTTGCTTAGGATTGACACACAATAGTATCTCATACCATCAGTGTAATGATAAGATTAATTCTGAGTTGAGCATTTCTTTCTAAACCGAATCAGGATCACTTCGAGTGTCTGAGTGTTCTGTGAGATTTCTTAAGCATTAAATGCATTCAACATCATCAAATTGAAATACGGGCTCCATTGCTTCGATTCAGCGAGAGGCGAACTGAATTGGAAAAAAGACAAGTGGTCGGGGATTCCGCGTGACAGTCACTGTAACTCTAGCAAAAGTTGCTAGACTATTAGTATTGCCAGATGCTTGCTAGCCGGAAGAATTCATCGTTTTATGACAAGTAAAATATTTAGTCACAGATTTTGATGTTCCTAATTTATTTTATGGTTAAATCAAGCTGCATAAACCGACGAGGCACGAGGCCGTAGGTGTTAAGGATGGTTTGAGGATGAAGTAACTGTAGGTATAGCCAGAAGCATACTGGTATAATCCTCACATATCCTAGAAGAAAACAAAAACCTTGGGTATCACTAACCTTTGACAGTGAAAGTCTGGTCGTCCTTACGGTAGCCAATTCCATCAGCCTGGACGTACAGCCAGTAGTTGATGACGTCACCGGGTTTCAGGCGCACACGAATGTCTTCGTAAGTCCAACGGCCGTTCTTAGCCTTGGTTATGTCCTGCGAGATCTGTCCTGCTTCTAGGTTGCGTATTGGTTTGTTAATGTTGGCGTGAACTGCCATAAGCTCGACGCCGGGTTCATCTGCAAAATATGGGGTCGGGTATAAACACCACGTTTCTTCTTTACATTTTAAAACTAAGACTAATTTTCGATTTATCAATTTTGAGTTTTATGATACTCAAATGTCACAGTTCAAGAGTATTCAGCTTTTTTAAAAAAAATTTAAAAAAAAAAAAAAAATGACGCTCTTATTACTAAGAAAGTTAATTTAAAAATTCATGATATGACATGCTATATAAAAGCAAGTGAGTTATAAGAAAAGCAAGGTTGCTTTATGTAACAATTTTCTAAAGGCCTTGAAAACTATCAAATACTTTTAAATGGATTTTAATTCACATATGGGTTGTGCACTGTAACGTGACGATGGCCCTTTTCAGGGCCGGTTTAAGGCTACCGCAAGAACTGCAACCGCGGCGGGCCGCAAGCAGGAGGGGGCCCCGCCACGATCCCATTCAAAATTTTTCCTTACTTAACGATCAATTTTCCTGCTAAATTAAATAATCTACAAATTTAGAATGTTAACAAGCTGCGTTCACAACAGACGTTTCCGACGTTTCCGACGTTTCAATTAGATTCAGTTTTGAGAAAATCTTATCTGATGTAATTACAACAGGCCTATATATTTAAAGGCTATCGACCTGTTTCAGCAATTTATGTAATTTCGTTCGAATAAACTCATTCATATTTTGACGTTTCATGTAAAAAGTTATTGAATTAAAACGTGTATGCCTGCTCACGTGTCTCCAGCCCTAGAAACCTATATGTTCTAGGAAAGAACGGCAAGAAAAGAAATGTCGTGTACAAAAAGTGTATTATAAATATAATAGTCATAAAATTGAATACAAAAATAATTTCATTTGAGACAATGGGCAGCAAGACTTTGCCAGAAATGAAAGTGACAGTAGTTGGGAGATCCATATGAGATGCATCGATAAAACCCCAAAGACTAAGCGAAGTTGGTCCCGTTTAGCTAATACTCAATAAACTGCTGGCCCGTTTGTACACAGATTTAGAGATACCTCAGTCCGTCTCTTTAATCGTTGTTTGAGCTTTACACACAGATTATATGTATACGCGCGCGTGTGTGTGTATGTGTGCGCGTGTGTGCGCGCGTGTGTGCGCGCGTGTGCGCGCGTGTGCGCGTGTGTGCGCGTGTGCGTGCGCGTGTGCGTGTGCGTGTGCGTGTGTGTGCGTGTGTGCGTGTGTATGTGTGTATGTGTGTGCGTGTGTATGTATCTGTGTGCGTGTGTATGTGTGTGTATGTATGTGTGTGTATAAAGTCACAAAAATTATCAAAAGTGTAGACAAAAGTACATCTAGAAAAGAAGTAGGGAGCCTCAAAATCAAACTTCGGAGGGGGCCCCGAAATTACTTAAGCCGGCCCTGGCCCTTTTAAATTCCTTGTGTAGTTAGTTTCCTCATACACTTTGTGTAGCATTATTTGATTTTATGAGAACTTGTATAACTGCACATGATAGAGTGGTTATGGTTGAGGTTTTTTTTCTGGCTTACGTCCCGTTGATGTCGAGATCATTAGAGGCGGGAAAGTATACTGGGGACAAGGAACTGAAGGAATTCGGCCATGGCCTTTTGAAGGAAACATCCAAGCATTCAGCTGTAATGATTTGGGTAAACCTTGGATAACCCAAATCTGGATGGCCGGGCGAGGATTCAGACCCGTTTTCTTCCGAATGCGAGGCCAGAGCGTTACCGCTCACTCACCACGCTCGATGTTATTGTTGATGATGCACCTCTTGCACGAAAGGCTTTGTCACACTTACACCAAATACGCTCTATGTGATTCATGTTTGGTGATCTAGATGGCAAAATCGTTTCCAGAAATTGTCCATAATTCAATGGCGTACAATGTAAGCTCTGTGATATATCATTATCATCTTGGATCTTCTTGTTATCAGGGTATATCAAGTCCATTACAGTCAGCAGCTGAGCCTACCGATATCCTGTAATAGACCTGTCCAATTTGATCAGAGAGCTAAACCCATTCCTGTTGAATCACCAATGGCATGCGCAATACAAGGAAGGTACCGTAGTAAGTTGGATATATAGCGCCATGAGGTTTGCGCCATTCTGATCAAATTACAAAAATAGATTCTTTGTCTTCAACAACAAAGCGGTTTGAACACCAGGAACGATGCGAGATTCTTCGCGACTTCAATACCTAGTTAGCTGTCTTAACTATCTAGTGGAAGCGAATGAGATATCTGTGCGGGACGATCTTACAGAAACGCGTCGCAAAACCAATTACTTTTGTTCGAGGTATTTGTGGTAGTTACAAGTAGCATTACTACAGTGGCTATAAGAAAAGCCTGAAAAGAAAACGTCTCAAGATCTAAAAACCAAAAAACGTTCGTTTCTGGTGTTATTCGAGCACAAGTTGCGTCGACGATGAACTATATCGTCAGAGAGGGTGAATTGGATCTTGTACTTGAGGCACTGTCGCTTTAATGCCGCATGGCAGATTCCGAGGGGAATCACCTTGAACCGGTTGGTCTGTGACGTTGCTAGCAAGTTGTTCTGAAAATGACGTCAGCGGAAAACAGTTGCCAAGCCCCTCTCCCCGCGAAAGTGTAGTACAATCAGCCTCAGTTCCAGACGATCATTCGATCGTTGTGCTGTCTTTTTGTTAAGTACCTAAAGTGATGGGAGGTATACATGTTTTCACGAACGATTGTTACTTAGGCATGTGCTACTGACGATCTTATCATTCGAAATATTGTTGCAACATTTAAAACATTCACAATATCATTGGAAAGACCTGGAGATCAGAAACGAAGGAATGCAGCGAGACACAAGTACATCGGTTTAACTAACATCTTTGGATGTTAACAAGGAACACCTGAAAAACATGTCCGATGATTTAAAAAAAAAAATAAAAAAAATTAAAAAAAAAGAGAGATGATGTGAGAGTTTAGTCTTTTCGGGGTTACAGTTGGTAAAAATTCTTCATATCTGTTCTGCGGAATAAGTTCTGCCTTACACGACATTTCAAACAGCTACCACTTCACCTGTTGAAGATAGCGAAATGAAAGAATTTTTATCAGAAAAAAAAAAAATGTTTACCGTTTTCATATGTAAATTCTTTAGACTGCATTATGAGGAAATAATGTTACACTCTGTTTTCTCTTGCGTTTTGTGCAACATCGTCATAGGTTGTTTTAACCGGGTATCCAAAAACAAAAAAAAGTTTGAACGGATTTGAAAACAGTTTAAACCAAATATTAGTTGTGATCAACGGCTGTTTTTATCTTCACTCAAAGTTCAAGAAAGGTGCAATACATATCGCGTGCGCGTTAACTGTTTACTCTGAAATAACTTCAACAACTTTTATCCGTCTGACTTACTATGTGGAGTTTTGTCATCTTAGAGACAAACATTAAAGTTAACGTCTTCTCAAAACCACTTTTAAGCTACTATCTAGTTCACGCAAGATCGTTATTAAATGTTAAGAAAATAATATTGTATTAGTAGATAACCTCAGATAATATCTCGCTAATCACAGTGATACACTACAACGGTACGCCACCACCCAAACTATGCGAAAAGCTGTCGGTATGAAAGCAAACAAATGAATATTAAAAGATGGATGGTTTTTTGTAGAACACACACTTTGTCTACAGAATGACGTCTATATCGGATTGTACCTTACTAAATGTATCTATACGCTCTCTTATTCTCCTGCGACAGAGTCAATATTAAAGGTGAATGGTCTGAACAGTTACCTGCTAACGCGGATGGCCTCTAAAACCGGTAGCAAGAAAATTAGTCAGCGCGGGGAATAACCACAAACAGAAGGTAGCTGCTGCCCCTTGGTCCAGGGGGTAAAAAAGAAATGTTTCTGGAAACTAAGGAATTTACGGTAAATTTCTTCAAATTAGTATCAATTTTTAGTTGAATGCGATTCTCGCATAAACTACGGGTTGAATTTTGACAGGAGCACATCCTACCAGGATTAAAATAAGACATTCTTCTGTGACTTAGAATATCTGAGATTTTTTTTTTTTTTGTTGTTGCTATATCAGTCTGTCTCTCAACTAGTTTGATGCAATACTCCATCCTTTCCTATATTGCGCTAACCGCTTCATCTCAACATAACCTTTACAACCCACGTGCTCAATTATCTGCTTCATATATTCTAATCTCTGTCTTACTCTACAGTTCTTACCTTCGACTGTTCCCTCCACAAACAAATTAACCAATCAAGCATGTCTCAAAATATGACCTACTATCATGTCTCTTCTTTCTGTAAGCCTCTTCCCAAACTTCTTTCCTCACCGATCATTCGAACTTTATCCAGCCGCCAAATTTCCAGCATACTTCTATAGCACCACATTTCAAATGCTTCAATTTTCATTATTTTTGGTATAGGCCTACTTAAAGTCTATTCTTCGCTGCCATAAAGTGCTGTACTCCACACATAGAGTTTTAAAAATTTCTTTCTAGATCTATATTTGAAACTAGAAGATTTTTCTCTTTGCTACTGCTATTCTGCTTTTAACATCATTCCTGCTTCGGCCATCAGTTGTAATTTTAATTCCCAGTTAGCAGAATTCACTTCTCCTATCGCATCCAATCCTATTTTTATGTCTAATCTACTGTTATTGGTACAATTTCTGCTACATTTCATCACCTATGTCTTGCTTTGGTTTAAATTTAGCCCAAAATCTTCCCTCACTATTTTGTTCATACCATTCAGTAACTTGTCAATATCCTCAGTCTCTGCTGCTATCTGGAAAATGTCATCAGCAAATCATAGCATCGTGATTTTTTCTCCTTGAACAATAATGCCACATTCAAATTATTCTTTTACTTCCTTTACTGATAGATTAATAATGATTTAAATGCAAGTCATTACTCGCAATAAAAATGTTGATCGTGATTCCAGAGTACGAGCGCTATTTTATTCAAAGGAATTAATTTAGATTTTACTTCCGGCTGGCGATGTATTATGCTTTAGGCATTACACCTCGTCGACATAAAGGTCATTAGATGCGGGAAAAGTCGAGGGCCAAGGAACCTTAAGAAATTCGGCCATGGTATTTTGAAAGAACCATTCCAGCATTCGCCTAGCGCGATTTCGGAAAACCGTAATCTGGGTAGCCCGACGGGGATTCGAACCCGCGTCCTCCTAAATGCAAGGACAGAACGTTGCCACTCGCGCACCATGCTCGGTGGCGAGGTTTTTAACTGTCACAACCGGTTTGAGAAAGAAATCAATACTTTAATTCCACGTGAACGAACACAATAAATTGTTACTTTTACGATACTGACTTGCAAGGATTGTTTGCAAAACCAGCGTTTTATTGATTGATAGATAGATATGAATCTCTTATTATTTTTCAACAATTTGGCGGTTAACGTGTCCCAGCAACAGTTATCCTACAAAGCTGGACAGGATATCTAGTTGGGTTGGTAAACATGGGATGAAGATAAATGCAAAGAAGAGTCAGCTAATTAGATACACAAATAAAAAATGAATTATGAATATAAGGTGGGGAAAGAATTGCTTGCTGAAGACTTGAAATGTAAATATCTTAGCATTACATTTGATAACAAGCTTAACTGGGCAGGGCACATAGGACAGGTGGTAGGAAAAGGTTTCAAAATTCTGCACTTGTTGGAGAGAGTGATGAGGGGATGAACTAGAGAAGTACATGAATTGGGTTACAAAACTTTGGTCAGACCATTTCTCGAATATGGTAGTGTAGTATGGGGCCCAAATTTGCGTATCAAATACAGGAGTTGGAGATGGTGCAATAAAAGGGCTGCTAGATTTGTTTCTGGAAATTATCGCAGAATGCAGTCAGTGACGGATATTATAAAGGAGCTGGAATGGGATTCATTGCAAGACAGGAGGAGGATGAGGAGGGTCATGGGAGTGATCAAGTGTACTGGTGATGAGGCATGCAAAAGATATTGGTGTAGGTATGAAAAGTAGTGCATGGAACGGAAAAGATGACCATGACCACAAGCTGGCACTCGATTTCAGCCACAAGGGTGTGGGAAGATTCTCTTTTTTAGATAAGGGTATAAGGGATTGGAATAAGTTGCCGAGGGAAATGATGAATAATTTACCGAAAACGTTGAAAGGATTTAAAGTTTAAATTTGTAGAGGGCAAATGTAGGTGGGTGCAACAAAGGGGGAAGATGGATGTGTAGGGAAATTGCCACCGGAGCGTGTGCTCCATTGCAATTAAATAAATTAAATTAAACTTAATTTCGATTTTGGGAATTTTTTATTTTAATGCATTCAGTTTTTTTAAGTAACTTGTTTAACATCACCTTAAATAATTTATTCCATTCTCAGGCTCCTTTATCTGCAAATCCAAATATGCGGTTTGTAGAATATCCTACAATCTCTAACTTTCCAGCAATGTTCTCAGTCAGAAGTCATTCAGTTCTTGAAACCAACACCGACTATCAGAATGATGAAAAGTACAAAGAACCTTAAACGAATAAAAAAATTATTCAGAAGCAGAATTCAGAAGCATTCATTAAGATTTATTTCCAGTTTCATAATTTATTTCCAAGGAAAAAAATTTATTGTCTTTCGAAATTGTTGCTGTTTATTTCTTTGCACAGGTCTGGAGTTAGGGAGGAGATGTGGCGAAGGTAAGCTGTAAAAAAGTACCCCAGTGCCTAGCCAAATAGAAATCAAACGCAAGTTTTAAAATATGCACCTTTGATTTTGAACTTTTTGGCATTAAAATTTCCTGAATTTATTCAGAAAACCAAAGTTTAAAGTAACAAAATGGCAGTCATTGGGGACTGAGGACAGAAGTGAAAACTTAAAACTATGAACATCATACGCGCAACATGTCGTACTTATAGCTAACATGCCAGTGACGCGAACTCAAAAGATTTTACCCATCCAAAAATCGCCCAACGCGCCTCAAGAGGTTTTCACTTCAAAATTTTTTCGGGGGGAGGGGAGCCTAAGAACGCTTATCCGGGGCATGAGAATCCTAATGCCGCCATGCCTTTGCAAACAGGAATCAACAGACAAAATAAGCACACAGAGTTGTTTTGACTTATGACAGCTTTATTAAGATGGTCGTTAGTGTCCTGAAGGTTAAACGTCATTTAGTTCTTATCGGAAGGCAGGATGTAACATTCAGAGAACTGAATGACTCATCGAAATTGCTACAAAGAACATCATATTCCGACATTAAAACTACAAACGCAAATGAATTCCCGCCAACTGAATATGCAGATAATTGAGAAACGTTATGTAGCCCAGGAGATTCGGTTCACAACGGTAACTTAAACTCTACTTGTAAACAAGCTTTCTATAAAATTTCCTCCTTAACACTGGAAACACTATTAAGAACTTCTACTGCCTACCGAAATATTTATCACCTATCTATTTAAAATTGAGGTGCCGTTTATACTTTCGCGGCATGAACAACAGAAGAAACGGCAATGGTGAAAGCGAAGAAAACTAACTTTCAAGGAACGGCCTTTGACTACACTTAGGGAAGACCAATCAGAATCAGCATCCACTTGGATTCCATCTTCGCGACTCAGTTTCAACGCCTGTAGCATTTCGATTTTTGTGACACCAACTGGACGATGGGAGAGACATTGTTTGGATTAGAGTACGAGTGAGTTGTACTCTGACACTGCCCTGAGTTGGGAGACAACAGGACTTCATAGCAACTATATAACATGAAAAACCTATCCTCGAAGTAGCCAAACAACATTCCATTCACATATATGCTGCTGCTGGGACCTGAATAATAAATACATCCTTTAAATTGCTGGGGAAGAGGATGTAGCTATATATCTTCGAACGGTTTTCAGACCATTTTATTTAATTACTAACGGCACCCACGACTTCGTCCACTTGGAATTTTAGATTTGTGTTGTTAATTCACATATTATGTAACAAAGAAATGTTGGTTGGGAATGGAAATACAGATGAGCATTCCTGTTTTTCCTCTTTCTTGGATTTCCACATCTCTTCTAAATCTAGATGGTAAGTATTGTTTTAAACATGTTCGCTGCTCGAAATTTCTACAGTTCAGAAAGTTTATCTCGACGTTGCGGATCATTTTCCTCAGTTGCTCATAATATTGAAAAATAACGCCAAAGCAACTGAATGTTTGTGCATTCATTTTTCGGCCTATGAGAAGCCGCTGAAGATGCTTCTGCAAAAGATGTGAAACGCGTTCGGGAGGTCAATAAATGCACAAACATTTTGCTTTTTCATTGTTTATTTATCAAACGGAAAGTTTATGTTCGTTGATGAGCCACGGAATAATTTTTGGAGGATAATTTTGTAAATTGACATATGACGTTTATTATCTTCCGAACCAACCACAATAACGCTTCGATTTCATCCTGAGACATATTCTATCACACACATCACAGCACCTGCAAGTCATTTCAGGATTAGCTGATTGCGGTACTGTGATTGCGTCCAACGCCCGATACGGGATTGGCTGGTTCAAATAGTGGTTGTGGAAGAAATTTTTCATTTTGCTGCCGGGGTAATATAAGAGAGATGGTACCTGATTGTGCACCTAAGCCCTAGTTAAATTTCAAACCTCTCCGCAATGCCTATGGAGCGAGGGCTTGCGACATTTTCGAAAAAGTAGAACTGAATGCCGAGCATCGGGTTTCACCCACCCTCTTCCTTAATATTTCATTAATTCACAAAGCAAACACACAACTCTCAACACAAACACATTACAGTCATCCTACCACAATAATAAATACGCTTATATTATTGGGGAAAACCTTTGCCCGTCAACCTATTACCTAATGATGATTCACATATGGGATTGTTTTTGCATCAGGGAATGGTGATAAAATGTTCCGAAATCTGGACTCAGTTTCTGTAATGCACCTGCATACTATATGTGCTCTTTTTCTACACAGTAATAGACGAAAGGTGGTATCTAATTTGGAGGCATCAGTATTTTCGATTGCACTATAATGAATTCGTTCCAGATACCAATTTCTCATAATATTGGATTTTTCCTTCTGAGTACTTCGTGTTTTTGTGGAAGTATTAACAATATATAACTATCATTACTTCTGTGTTCTTAGTTTTTTGTCTAATTTATTAGCTACCCTGCATTCTAACAGTTGTAATGTGAACTATGGAATCCAGTAATAGGTTATCTAACGTGTAACTTTTCATCATTCAGACCCATCACACTGCTGGTACTATTCGTGTGGTGTGTTTAGACTTCCTGACAGTTGTCGTTCCCTTTCTGAGTAGACAAAGAGCTACAGCAGGAACCTCGTGTGAACATTTGATTCAAAGCACCAGCTTGTTTATTGCCTCAGCAGTGTGTGATCTGCACTATACCGTCTGTCACGAAGAGGTTAATCAGTCAAGAACCAATCAAAATAACCAATTGTAGGCTCCTTTCAATATTTCGTTTCAAGCGCGGAAAGAAGAAAAATTCACTCTAAATGATGGTTTGTGCTTTATTATTATGAGATGAAATACAAAAACGCATGCAACCACATTTTTTTCTGACGAAACCGCAAATTTTCACCCAATTAAAACTATTTAAAGATTTGGAAACCAAAACAATACCTCTAAAAGACTAAATATCTTTAGTCTCGAATGACAAACTGAAAATAGTTATAAGTGTGTTAAATGGAACTGCATGTGATTGAAATTTCATCTTTAATCTTGTACAGTACATACTGTGTTAAAACGGATCTCTTCTGGCTGCAGTATTTGCCCGTCCCACACTTGCTATTACCAAACAAGCAGAATAATAGTCATTATCTTATTTTATCTTTGCTATTCATTTCAGTTTGAATAAAACTGGATTTTATCGCTTTCCAAGCATACCAAATCCAAAGCACCGTAAGAACGCCAAACCATGTTTTAAAAAATATCCAGTTTCGGATAATGTAGTTTTAAACAAACGCCTATGACGATAATACACCTACTGTCTATTAGTAACCAAAAATTTAAATACTGTTGCATCTATAATCTCTCTCTGCTATTCTAGAAATCATTAACATAAAATTGAATTTGACAATGCAATCAGACATGCCTGGGATGAAAGACTATAAAGGATGGAGTTTCTTCATTTCGCAATACATAATGAAGAAACATTGAATCTTCCTTTGGTAATTTATAGCCTTTACAAATACTTAATTTTTAAGTGTAAAATAAATCAAATATTACAGTTAATAAAGGAAAACAGGTTAAAATAATCAGTGAAAGTTCGGAGCCCAAATAAAAGTATGTGCCAGTAACAAATCTAAGAAATGTTTTTGTGCCTCATTTAACTAAGAATTGTATTGAGCACAGTTGGTTTTAAGGCAGAACTTAGTTCATTATCGTTCTGTACTTCCTTAATGTAGTGACTAACATTAAAATGCATTAAAAACTATAGGCATGGTAAACGACTAAAAATTTCGTCTTCGAAAGTTTGTTAGCTTAAAAAAACATGTAGTTAAAGAGCATTTATCTGGTTTTAAATGATTTATTACCAGTTTTCCAAAAAGGTTACGAGTGTTCACGTGTGTAATTAAGCAGCATTGATTCACATTTATCATAGCCAACTTTTGTATGTGTGTGTGTGTGTGTGTGTGTGTGTGTAACCGGGGAAACTTCCATTCGCTTAAATTCCCAAGTTAACTAATTACACATACGCGTTTTGTTAAAGCACTGCAGTGTGGAGATCGCTCAAATCCTATACCATAAGGTGCCCGCCTTGCTCAGTAGGGTGCTGCACCGTAAGGGGTGTCCATTACTGACGTGAGGTGAAATGGGGGGGGGGGGCGGCGAAATCTCACGAAACCTCACCAAGGTGGAGGGGGGGGTCAACGGAAATCTCACATGAAGTTTTAAAATTTTTGTAGGATTTTAAAGATTAAAAAAAAAAAGGTCTACAAATCACGCTAAAGTCGACTTTAGGGGAGGGGGGGAGGGGGGGAGGGGGAGGATATTTCGTCCAAAAGTAGGGGTATAACCGCCCTTGGACGCAAGAGACCTAAAAAAAAAAGGTCTCAAAAAGTTAAGAGGTCGATTAGCGATTAGTATGGAAAGGCGGGGAAGGGGTGTCTCCATCAAAATCTCAGGTCATTTTAAAGGGGAGGGGTCAGACCAGATCTCACGAAGTCTTACCAGGGGGGGAGGGGGGGGCGGAATTCCGGAAAAACACGTCACGTCATTAATTGACGCCCCCTAATGGTGTCCGACGCTGAAACGTGTTTAGCTAGTTCGAGTCTTGCTAGTGGAAGAAATTTTCATCATAAGGACTTGGCAGGCAGAATAGAAGAGGTGGTGGTTTACAATCTCTAACCACCAGATTGTCTACAAATGTCGTGGGTTAAATCTCAAACTTGTCAGCATTGCAACAACACAGTTAATGGTGATTTTCTGTTTGGCGGAGGCGTTAAGTCTGGCGGACCCAAGGTCTCTTTCGGAAGAGTAGTCCAGCATGAGCCAGCACTGGGTTTCACTCTCTCCATTTTCATTCACAACACAAACAACACTGAACGCTGAGCGCACAAACTATCACAGTCAGTTCATCTTCCCAGACGTTGCCATGGAGGGGTAAACATCCCCCATGCTAACCATATGCGCTCGGGAAAGGCGCCAATAACAAATCGAACGAACTACGAACCCACAATTCAAACTGATCCAAATTATTTTGGAATTTCAATATTCAATAATTAGACACCGCATAATCCACAACTATGACGCTGCTCTTTACTACATCAGTGTAGTTGCTGCAGAGATTTAATATTTCTGCATACGCTTAATAAAACAACTACAAACCACGAATTTGGAATTAAGTTAGTGCTGCCCTTTAGGGCTAATAAATCGGTCCTTCATTAGAACGAAAGTAACCACGTCATAAATTACGCAGCCTATAAGAGGTTTAACATGCTGACCTTGAGGTTACGATAGTCGTTGACTTTCGTGAACAGTCTTCCTTCACTACAACATGTCGAGTGTTGTCAAGTAGATTCTTATTGTGTCGCCCATTCCAGTGGGCGTCAACCTTTTCGCCTTACATCGATCTCTAGTAATGCCTTTCCCAAAAATGTTTCTGTTGCACTTCCGTTGCTTGTTTCACTAGCTGTTGTTGTTGTTGTTGGTGGTGGTGGTGGTGGTGTTTTAGGGCGCGTCGACAGCGAGGTTATTAGCGCCCTGTGTTTCACTAGCAAAAATTTCAGGTAAAACACTTCTCGCCACCGTGATTACCTCAGCAGTAGGCCGGGTTCATATCCCGGGACATGCTGCCATCTTGATGGCTGTTTTCCCCTAATAACCTAGGTAAGTTATGGCATGGTCCCCAACTTCTGCCTCACAAACTACACTTTTTACAAACAAAATATGCACTTGTCATACAAAACACAAGTTGCACGTTTCACAAACAGATTGCAACACTTGGCTAGTCTCCCTGCCTGAAGTGGACACACAATTCGTCATTGAAATTAGCTGAGGAAAAATCACGTCACGTAACCTCGTGTTATTGAAGAAGCAACAAACTTGTATGAAGCTAGAAGAGTTTATTCTATTTATGCCTTGTAACGAGTGTTTAAATTTTAGTACCCTCGTAAATTCCGTACTAGGAACACTGAATCAAATAAAGTTAATTATGTTTAATTTTAAGACAACACTGTTGAAAAACAAGCAACACCAAAATGCGCTGTACAATATCAGTGGCAGAAACGAGTTTTTGTTGAGATATTGTGTGAAAACTTGTCAGCAGCAAGATAATATACAAAGTTAAGGAGCCAACCAAGGAACCGTGTTAACATTCTTTGGAGAAATCTCAGGAAATTATGTAGAACCGAAACCTGATTGGTGGGACCTGGAATCGAATGAACCTTATGGCCAAAGAGGAAATATGAATAAAATTTATTTCAGATTTTTGTTCCGTTATTTAACATTGAGATTCCGTGGTTCAGATTTCACGTTAACCTGTAGGTTCCCTGTACCTGGTAGCTCTACCGGGTTAGGTTAAGGCGGCTAAGACAGAGGCGGAATGCGCAGCCAATAGAAACCCTGTCACCAGGTCACTACGACCACACAGTATTATTATTATTACATTGAAATACAGTTGTAAAAAAAATCAGCAAAAGTGTTTGGTTCTCCATATTAAAAAAAGAGAGTAGAGGACTGTAGTTTATGAACAACGAAATTACAAAAACTGAATTACCAACATTTATAAGGTTGTTTAGTTGCAAGGCGGAAGACTAGTAACAAAAATGGTTATAACATCAACTAAAGAAGATAAACCAAACACACCAACATGTTTGTAAGATTTGTTTTCCTACTTGCATTAAGAGCCGACAATCCTCCTTATTCCATAAATTTCAAACTTTGGACATTATTTGAATATTTCTGATTTTAGTCATACCACTTCTCATATCACTGAAAGTTCTTTGCTGCTTCTCCGTATTAATTTTCTTACCTAATGCTGTGCCTCTTTCCACATTCCCTTTCTTCTAATTCAGCATACAGTGGATGGCTTGAATATACAACTCGCTCCAATATACACTATTATCCGTATATAATTCGTAAAAATGTCATGCATTACCAGAAAAAAATTATAGTTTGTCATACATTATTAAACATGTGGTCCGTTTTTTGCAAGTTCCTCTTAAAAATATTCTCATTATACTCAGGACATTTGCTTGGGAACAGTTAAAATGTGTGTCGTTTGTATTGTAACAGTATCCGCGCACCTGGTATGGAGATGCGCAGTCCTCTGGGTTTGAGGGCCTCTATAAGAGGCTCTGGGACGTTGTAGAAAGGAGACTGCGCCACTACAGCGACGGCCAGGAGCGGCAAAAACAGAAGAGTCGTCGCCATGGCCGACTGCTGGAGACCAACTGGAGGCCGCCTCGCTCAGCACGGCAGCTTCCTGAGAGCGACACCAGGGCGAGCCACTCTCCCGCAGCCGGCCAGTTGCGTAAAGTCACAGCACCAAACTATCGTCACTGCGATCGGACTCATAAACATAGGCTTGTGACTTCAATGTCATAATTACTTTTTCCCAGTAATTTTATATTTACAGAAATCATGAAAGTGTTGCAGGCGTAGTTTAGATAGAATCACTACTATGTTTCCTTCTGGCGTATTTCCATTTCCTGCTTTTCGTGGCGGGGCTGCATTATAGCAGCATCATAGCCTTCTGAAAATTAATTTTCCCTCCCAGGAAATAAGAACTGTTGGAAAAATAAGCATTTGCTACCTTACATTAAGCATTTCCTTGACAACTAATAAAATGTCCACAGGAAAACATGTAAATAATCTTATTTGTCTGCGAGAAAGTATACTATTAAAAACATATAACAGAATTCGGCAAAATGTTCCCATATAAGAGCAGTGATGCTGAAATAGGAACCATATCCCTACGGCACATGAAAGAGGTATGGATCTCAGATTAAACGACGAGAAAACTACTTGCGATGATCCCTGCACATGAAGACAAGTGTAGTTTTGCTTTTGGTCTTAACGCCAAGTTCATTAGAGATGAAAAAGGTATGGGGGTAAAAAACGGTAAGAAATTTGGTCATGACATTTTGAAGAAACCATCCCGGCATTCGCCTGGAGTGATTTGAACAAACCATGTAAAACTCAAATCTGGATGGCCGGAGGGTGATTCGAACACGCGTCGCCCCGAATGCGAGGCTAGAGCGTTACCACTCAACCACCACCAGTGTATACAATCACTAGGGAAAATTTAGATGGGTGATAACAGACAGTGAATAGTTCAGCAGACTGAGGGTATATCAGGTATTCCAAGGGAAACCCAAGATCCCGTACCTGGACATGACTCTGGTTTCCGCCCGTTGGGTATCGAATTTTTAACAACAGATCATAGTCAGTAAAGAGAAAGGAGTCTGAGGAAACTCTGGGCCCTGGAAGATTTCGCTCAACACTTGGTGTCTATGGATAAGACTTCAGGCCCTCATTTTAACCCCGAAATCAAAGCTACAATTAATGCATTGGAAGGATACCAGATCCAAACCATGATAACGTCATATTTGCCTGTACTTCCCTTTTTGACACCCTTGAGTAATGCTAATATGCTGTTATGAATATGGTATAAAGGCATTAGAGTGCGGTTGGAGGGTGTCTGTGGAGATCAGAGGAGACCATATTTAAAAATAGATTGCAACTTTTCTTTTAAATCATGTGTATCAGTTTCAGACCATAAACATTTCGGACTACCCTTGTTGTTACTACAATCGTAAGGAAACAACATGGCTAGTTCTGTTGTGAATAAGCAGCATCTCTGTCTGATTCCTATATTTTTCCCCAACACAGCCTTCACATAATCGACTGTCTAATTACGATACGCCCGGTGCTATATTCTCAACATCTGGAATTTTTCCATTCTTCATCGGGTGCTGCTCCTCAGTGCAGGGGAATTTTCATGCTGATAATCGTGTGATGAGTTTCCACCTGTTATTCTTAATTCATCAACCGCTGTTCTTGAGCAGTCCGTAGCTTTTCTTCTCAATTTTTAATCGAGCACGCTTTATGAAATCTGATTTCCAGCATCTTGATGATAAAGTGAAACTTAACATAATATCTTTCTACCTTAGTTATGAATTTGTTGACCAAGTTATTTTCATATATTCTCGTCGTATTTATCAATATCAGAGCATTGTGGTTGCCCTTGCATTCTGTTGTTGGCTCAGAAAATTCTGAGACAGATAATGGTGGAGGTCCAATCTAACACGCAGTCTCTATCGAAATGAGTAAGCATTGCCAATACAGTTTTTCTATTCACAAGCAAGATTTTCTTATATGGCACCAAGAAAATTCGACATTTGTTTCTTTCATTTCACACTGTTTACAGGTTCTTATTTTTCCTGGCCTTCTCTTCTCTTAAAGTCGAATCTCACAGTCAACGTTCTTTTTCTATGTCAATACTTACATTCGATATTCAGCCAGAATTAAGCAGTGATTGCTGTTACATGGTTCTTCCTTCAATCTGGACACTGAACGAGGAATCTCCTAAATATTCTGCTCATTGTAATGTGATCAAATTTGTTATCCGTCACTTTGTTCAGGGAGATCGTAAGATCTTATGGCATCAGCTATGAGAAAAGAGACAAGATTGTGGCTTTCCCTATTTTCATTCCTGCCTCCAAGAATATAAAACTTGAAAGTGTACAATCCAGCTTGGTCACTGGAATGTCACATGACGTTTTTCATAATGAAAAATTTCCGAATTGCGAGTGCAAGATCTGAAGCGTAAAGAAAACTTTTTTTAAAACACGACTCGCCAGCTGGTGAGTCGGTTCTTTGGTTACCTAGTAAGCAAGAGTTCAGTTACATCTCTGTTTTCAGGACTCTCCTCGATCTTCGGGAGCATTATATATGTTTTCATCTCTCCGAAGTTCAGCCATTTAATGTGCTAACTGAGAGGAATAATAAGATTTTAGTTGATATTCCAAAGACACGATGATCTGTAAAATATTCTTTGGTCAGTAGCATATAAAATCCTTTCCAGCATAATTCCTCAAGTCAGACTTCGAAAATGAAAGTGATCCTCACTTTGATTTATAATAAGTAAATAGTGGAAAACAGCACTGAACCTCTGCTTAATAGATTCTGAGAGAGCTTTTTATTTCTTCGATGGGAGTGTGGTGAGGACAATTCGAAAGGAGTTTAGTAAGGGACCGTGTACAAACTACGTGGCTCGGTCCACTACGTAGCTTTCCTTTCATAACATTTTTCGCAGTTAAAATGAGGAACAAAACTCACAACAGCATGTGAATATTTATTTCCCTCAGTTAATTACTTCCGTATGTAATTTACAATAGTCTGACAAGAGAAAATAATACAAATGTCTTCTAGAATCAAAGGGAAAAAAGCTACGTGCTACGTGAGTGGAGGGGGGGGGGGGGGTATAGGTAAAAGCCACGTAGGGCTACGTTGGGGGAAGGGGGGTTCACAGGAGGCCAAAATGGAGCTACGTGGTTTATGCACGCTCCCTAACCCAGAGGAAACAAGTACCCAGAAAACAACTATAGATATGAATGTCAACTCTTATGAGGTACGTACATGACGGTCATCTGACTGTCAATAACCACCAGTGGTGGAGTACGAAGGGTATTATACCCGAGCCACTCCTTCTTGCTTCTTCACGGTGACGTCCTGAGGTGAAACGGGGAAAGGCAGAAATAAAATAATGCAGTGAGTACTAACGGTTGTTGGAAGCAAACCCGTAGTTACTCTGCACACGGAGACCATGCTGGAGATTGTAATTATACGGTCTCACTGAGTCAACTAAGCACATTCTGTTATGGAGCTCTTCACCATTAAAACTACCACTTTACACAAATATAATGCATATTTTTAGAGCTTTACGGCTCGTTGCCATCGAAGTCATTAACGCCAGGAATGGTTATTCACTTTACTATTTCTACCCTGCTTGTAACGTCGCTTTAAAAAGAGCGACTGCTTGCTTGGGTACGCATATTTTTTATCCTATTTTCCACAGATTCTATCCAGAGTTCATCCACTGGCACGCTATTATATTAACCTTGTGGACTTAAAAAACTATAACATTTTCCATACTCATGTTGCTCAGTTAAAATAATTTTCCAAAAAATAATCGTCCTGTTCTTTTATATTCTGAAACTGATTTTCAATTATAGCTTTAATTATTTTCACATAAGACTGAAACACAATATGTTACAAGGAAAAGACTATAACGTCATGTCACCTTTTTGGTTCAAGTCTAGAAAAATCACTCAGCTTTTAAAAAATAGGCAAGTAACGAATATAATAGACGCATATCATGCTTGAACATATCAAAATCTAACTGGCGTCAGCTTTCTTTAATCCAACAAGTTTTCTTGATTTCTTCCTGAAGTATGGTGTCATCTTCTTTCATATTTTGTCAGAAAATTATGCAGTGATGTTTGGTGTGTAATCCTGTTCATAATCTTTTCTAAACTTTGGTCAGACGATCTCTCGAATATAGTGGTGTAGTATCGATCCACATTTTGAGTGGCTGTGGCACTCCCATATTTACATCCGCCTATTTTAATAACGTATTTCCTACCATAATACTTTGCTTTCTGGCTTTTAAGACTTCCTCTACTCAGCAAGTAACATTTTCGTCCAACCTAATAGTTTTCAGTAAATTTAAACCATTTTATGGCTCAATCTGTCAAATGCTTTAGAAAGATCTACTGCTACACTATCAGCTTGGCCTCCCTTGTTCAATTCAGCTGAAATATCTTGCATATAGCGCGCCATCTGAGATTCACATGAAAATCCTTGCCTAAAGCCATGTTGTCAATCTGAACCAGTTTCTTTTCTCACAGACATTCTGATGTAGTTGCATATCAATAATTTTTCCTATCACTGATGTCAAATTAATCGTCCTGTAGTTTTCAACCCTATTTGTCACCCCCCCCCCCCCTCTTTTAATGAACCGGTACTACTGTCGCTCTTTTACGGTCCTCGGGTAAGCAGAAAGACTACAGATTAATTTTAAATAAAAGTTCAACGTAAGTATCCCACAATCTTTAATACATCTGGAGTAATATTATCTACACCAGGTCCTTTGAGATTTTTTTTTAAAAAAGCTTTATGAGTTCCTTCATAATTTCCTGTGAATCTATTTCAAATTTTGTTCTGCTCTATGTTCGTCCCTTCATTAAAGAAAAAAGTAGTCAACAGAAACAAGCAGTGTCATGAAATTCTTGAAATGAATTCTAATAAGACAGACAAAATTTTCGAAATGCAGAATACTCGAAATCTAGAAATCACTGACGGAAATGTAATCATGATATGACTGTTTAATTACCGTGACAATACAATCATCTACTCTCTATAGTAACATGCACTCCCCTCTCAGACGACTCCGTTGACATAAATCTGAAGTGAAATCTATAAGCTTAAATATGTTGAAGGAATTATAAACTTTTCAAGTCGTTATTAATAAAATCAATTTTTGGTACTCTTTGGTGTATGATTAAAACATAGATGTATCTAAAAAATCATGTCTTTCTAGAGAGGCTATTACTGAACAAATTAAAAATATGCAGTAGTCAATACAGACCTCAATCAGTCAATGAACGCTAAAAGCTGTTTATTTTGAAAAGTACAACCTAAGCTCGTAAATCAAAATCACACGAAAATTAGAAAATTATTAAGTGATTTACAGCGATCACTAGAATAAAAATGCCTTTATCCCAGTGAACCTAAATGGAACTTATGTCTGCTGTTTGTTATTAAACTTTCTACTGTTGTCTGTATGCCTGGTACCCTTGAATTTAATAAAGAAAACCCTAACAAAATCAGAAAAAAATCTTACGCTACAACAGTCCACCCAGATCAGTCCCTCAAATTGCAGAAGAACAAATACCGTATATCATAGCCGAAATACCCAAAACCACTTCTGTGAAGCCAAAAATATGAAGATCGGCTGACATCTGAATACACAGTCTTGAAATGTCTCGAAACATTCTCTGTTTGGAAATATGAATAAGCTAAGAAATATATAATTATTACGAACTGGTTGCATCATATATATATATTTCGCTGCTAAAATTCGGCCTTCGCTTTAATAAGATTAGACTTTAGCATTTTAGTACGTTGACAGTTGCGAACAAGGCCTCATATTTTGTGTTACTTGGGAAATTGCGATTATGTGGTGTGTGGTTAGATGTTTCCTTCCTCTGAGATTATGAAAGAAGCGTGACGTAATTATGTAGTGTTGTCTTTCTCACAGAATGAAACTGATTTTACAAAATTTTAAATTTAGGATCTGGTATTCCATCAATTCATTTCGGCAAATTGTGTTTTAGAAACATCGTGGTAAGATACCAGATTTTATTACATAGTTCTCGAAATAGGTGGCTGGTGGAACCAAGTTAAAAAGTACATTTCCTATTTCCTAAGTAAGGGTTTAGTTAATAATACTCTACATATCATTCCATATATGTTTCTAGTGCATAAATTTATTAAAAGTTATGATCAGTTATAACCAACAAGTCATAAAAATAATGAATAGTAATGCGTTAAAAGATCACCTCTGCTGGAAGATGATAATGGTTGACTTCATTTACCCAGAAGTCATTCATCTTGAATTATTTTCTTGTTTGTAAACAGTTTTATCACCTAAATGAGACTTTTTTGTAATATTATTGAAATACCGCCGCATTTGCAGCCTAATTTACTGTGTCAGGTTAGGTTATGTTTGGGGACACACTTTTACTATCACATTTGGGGGAAAATACTGTGGTCTTTAGACCTTATTTAAAACCCCAGCTGGGTTCTTCTGCACTATTAGACTGTTAGGTTAGGATGCTTCTTGGTACTTTATATCTGGTTGTAGTCTTCCTAGGTTGTTGAGTCTGTTTCATTTTGTCTGTGTTCATCAATTCTGTTGTAAAAGGCTTGGGTTACTCTCCTGATTTCATTGACAATTTTTCTCGTAGACGTTAGCGCATGGGTTTCTTCTGTTTGGGCATAACTTGGTAAGTTGAGTATTGTTTTTAAACATCTGTTCTGTACCAGTTGTGTGATTCCTATGTTTGTTTTTGATGCGGTGCCCCATACTTGGCATCCATAGAGTAGTGCTGGTAATATGACTGAACGGTAGATTCTCAGTTTCGTTTCCATGGTGAGGTTTCTGCTTTTTAGTATGAATACATATTGAGAAGTATGGCTATACCTTTTTTTTTCTTTTCTCCTGAATGTGTTGGCGAAAGGTCAGCACTCTGTCAACTATTACTCCTAGATAGCGATGATTAGCACGCCAGGAGATTTGGTGACCCGACATTTGTAGATGT